>JADBJO010004142.1:50000-65000 GCA_016801955.1 Conus betulinus | reverse complement strand
TAACTATTTTGACGTAAATAGATTCATTTCACGATCAGGAAACAATTTGAAACAATCAGGCACACTAGGTTTGGATACATTAGATGCAAGAATATTTAAAGATCCATGTCCAATAATCATCAGTCATTGACATATTCATACAAAACACTTACAGAAGTGTCTGCATTCTTGTCTTTTTAAAAAAAGCATTAGCATTAACTAACTATTTAGAATTAAAAGCTGTTTTATTTGCTTTGCAGTCATTTCAGGGAAAGCTGGAAAAAAACAAACATGTCAGGATTATGATAGACAATACAACAGCAGTCAGCTGTATCAATCACATGGGAACAAGCCATTCAGATGCTTGTAATGACATCACATTCACAATTTGGTCACGGTGCATTTCTAAGCATATCTGGATCAGTACAGCGCCCTTCCAGGGATCCGACAAGGAGTCCAGACGTCAGAACATTGAGGATCTCTCTTCCAACAGCTCAGGGCTTCTCCAGATATTGACCTCTTTGTTTCCAGGTTGAATTTTCAAATGCGGCGATGCATTTTTGTACAGGGCGGATCCAAGCTGCAGCAATTGATATTTTTTCCCATCTCTTGGGAGCATTTACAGTGGTATGCATTTTCATCTTTCAGCATCATAAAACGGGGATCCGGAGAGACCATGCAGAGGGGGTAATTGTGGCATCCAACTGGCCGACACAACTTTGGTTCGCATCTCTTCAACATCTTCTCTGCTGCCTTCCAGCAGAACTCAGGTGCAGACGCCGTCTTCGTTCCCTACCCAGCGACCTCAGAATAGTGTATCCTCTCATTAAAACACATCGGCTAAACCTGCTTGTCTGCAATATCTCGACAAAAATGTTCTAACGTCTGGTTTATAAAAAAAAAAAATCGGTTGCTCTAATCATGAATTTATGGAGACCCAGCACGCATAAGTCCTACAACACTACACTAAAATGACAGAAACGTGTAAGCAGAAATAAAATCACTACATGTACTCATGTGCATGTGGCAAATTTGTTGGCAGACCTCTATGCTGCAGGCACTGGTTATAGTACAGTTAACCTAACTCGGAATGCTATTTTAGCATACCTTTGCATGATAACGCAGAAACAATAGTTCAACATTCTGTAATCTGTAAAATTGTCAAAGGTGCTTTCAACAACAGACCGTTACTCCCAAAGTGCTGTGACATACGGAATGTAGACACAGTCATTGATATGTTAGCACAGTGACCAAATACAGAGCAGCTCAGCTTCCTGAAACTCGCACTTAGAACACTTATGTTACCTGCTTTACTCTCTGATCAGACAGGACAGACTTCATAGTCTTACTGTTGATGATATAAGAATCCATGAGTCTAAATGGGTACTTTACAGCTCTCTTTTGAAACAAACCAAACCAGAAACTCACTTAAAGCCTTTAGTCATACCTTGTTTGAAAACAACAATGTGTCTGGTTCACCACCTTCGACAGTATTTGAAAAAAAACTGCCTACCTACGAACTGGGAAACCACTCAGTTGCATTAAGCCTTTCGCACGCCTGAAAAGAGACACAAATTTCTTGTTGCTGCTTATAGCAGGAATAGACATCTCGAAGTACTCGGCTCATAGCACTTGGGCGGCTACAACTTCTGCAGCAGTAAGCAGAGTTGTGTCAATAGACAGCATCTTTCAAGCAGGTGGATGGTCAAACAGGAACAGCTTTTCAAGATTCTACCATCATTAAACAGAATGAAGATGAAAATGGCTGTTCTACGAAGACTAAAAGTTTCTCCAAGTCCGTACTGGACACATTGTTGACAAAAGGGAAATAACCCACATTATGAGCTGATTGCCTTTCAGAGCCTGACGTGGTAAGGAATAACGTGTGATCCGCGACGCTAATATCTCCACATGTATTCGTCTGACCAATCAGCAGACGAAAAATAATTTGAAAATTAAAAGAGACTTACTTGGAAGTTGAAGTATAATGGAGATCATGTCGAGGATGCTGTTGGGTAGAGGTATACATGTGCCCAACCATCAGCAACACGAGGTAGTTCTATCGAACCTTGCCTTCTGAGTATATTTTCAAGGATCATACGTAGCTGAAGTCTGGGGCGCACGCACGGTTTCATCCTCCACATGTATACCTCTACCCAACAGCATCTCGAAATAATCCCCATTAAACTTCAACCTCAGGCACGTTTATGTTAAATTTCAAAATAAATTTCAAGATGACATTTATTGGACCCAGCTGATGCATATCCATAAATGCAAATAAAACCATTATTTGTATGTGATGATAAAACTGAAGAAGTTGATTCGCATAAAATGCCGGACATTATTATTGACCATGATGTACATTGGTCTGACCACAAAACCACTATAGTTAAACGTCTTTCCAATAAAACATTTCAGCTGGCTAAAATAAAAAGAAAGTCATGTACATTCCCGGAAGCTTTTCTTCGATACTCATAATCTGTCAATCATTGATTGTACTTCAAACCTGATGCGAAAGCTGTAGTGACACAGGTGTAACACGGATTCATCATATGTATAAAAGACCAATAGAATTAGTATAGTTGAAATCAGATTTCTAAACACCGAGGACAATTCGCAAACTGGAATTTTTTTAACTTTCATCAATAGACTCAACTACAACAAATCAGTATGCATGCATAACGAGATGAACAAAAATGCTCCTGAAAGATAGAGAAGTTAAAATAATCGTCACAGATAAAAACACGCAATACCACTCCCCCCCCCCCCCCCCCCCCCCCAACCCTCAAGCAAAAAAAACAAAACAAAAAAAAAAAAACAAAAAAACAAACAAACAACAAAAACAAACAAACCCAATCTACACAAATGCAGTTTGTCATATTCTCGGGTTTGTCTCTGGAACAGTTTACCACACACACTAGATATCAAGAGCAAATTCCACTTCAAGAAAAGTATGAAAATTCATCTGGTGAGCAAAACTGAAAATGCGGTGTAATGATTATCATTGATGCTTCTTTCAAATCATACCTTGTTTCTATCTTATTCATGTACATAATCATCATTCATTTATCTATATTTTCATTCCTGTGTTTGCTTCATTTTCTATTTATCTATCTTCTTATATCACTTCTATCTATCTGTTTATTTACTTCAGCCATCTCGCGCAGGATTCTGTTTTATAAACAATATACATTCATGAATTAAATGCATATGTGTTGGTATACAAGAAACTGCCGCACACGTAAGAATGAGTTATGGCACTGAAGGGGTGACTACACATTCCTTGTTTTCTTTCATAGTGTGGATGTTGCACATTATTATATTTATTCCGATGTGTTTGTACTTTATAATTATTTTTACACATTTTGTTTCGTCTTGTTTAGCAGATGACTTGACGGAAAAAAAAGATTCTGCTTATTCAAAGAGCCATCTTAAATTGAAAATTTGACCTGACTTCACAGAGAGAGAGAGAGAGAGAGAGAGAGAGAGAGAGAGAGAGAGAGAGAGAGAGAGAGAGAGGGGGGAGGGAACTAACGCATTTAATGGTTTAATGAAAGTCTTCTTAACCTTAATACCGAGATTCCACCAAAAAAAGAACAAGACGTAAAAATGAACACACATTTTAACTCTAGTAACAACAACGGTCTACCATATCCAGTCGTAGTCAGACAAATGATTGTATTATTATCGGCTGGGATACTACCATCCCATGGGACAACCCAAAGAACTTGATCAGTCTCACACAAAGAACGTGATTGAAAAAGTTGTATCGGCCATTGTTATAGGCGTTCTGTTTCTCATTGGAGCTCCGGCCAACATCATCAACATGACTGTTTTCTTCAAGCAAGGCCTGGGGCAGCGAATCAATTTCTGTCTCTTTGCTTAGCTCTGGTTGATCTTCTTTTTCTCATCTATGTCTTGGTACCCTTTGCTGATAGCTTCTATGGCTATTTTACCTATGGCAGGTACGGGAGTTTACGCACTTACATGGTGAATAACAATGTCATAGGGCTTGCTGGCCTTGTATATGCGTCTTGGTTCATATCAACTGTCATCTCTACAGAGCGCGATGTGTATGTGTTTTATTTCCTGTAAAAGCCCAAACATGTCTTCCAACCAAGCATTTTGGGATTATGATGACTATCGGCGTGTGTGTGACAGGATGCGTTCGTTTATAGTCACTGCGAAGTATCGTATAGTATGTTTCTACGAAATGCTCACAGACAGAATTTCATGGCAAACCTCTGCCAGTGAATATTATTCCCAAAATAAGAAAATGATAAACGTTCTGGATGGAATATTCTATGGGGTTTTGCCTAAACATAGGTTGCCCAGCCATTGTTCTTATCACCACCATCATCACTGCTGTCAAACTGCGGCAGGTCATTCGATGGCGTCATCGTCATCGTCCACCATGTCTGACAAAGAAATTGGAGTGACCAAAATGCTCATTTGGCTCTCAGCCGAATTTTTTGCTTTGTCTATCCCTGGAGTTATATTGCGACTGTCGCCAATGTTTGACCATCAATAAATGCTGGTGGCCACTATTCAAATATGTACATGACTTTAATCAGTATCTTTTACTGGTGTGGCTGTACAAGCGCGACTGTGAATTTTTTCGTGTACTATTTCACTGGGTCCAGGTACAGAGAAACATTGCATCATCTGGTTGGAAGGAAACCGTCTATATAGCAAGTTTCAGGGCAACACATTTCTACATAATGGAGAGGTTGACAAAAGAAAGCAATGAACAGTGACTGGTAAAAGAAAAAAAAAGAAAGAATAGTCAAGTCGTCTGAGAGAGAGAGGGAGAGAGAGAGAGAGAGAGAGAGAGAGAGAGAGAGAGAGGGGGGGGGGGGCAGGGGAAGATGTCTTTTGTGGATGTAAAATCGACGGAACATCAGTAAATACTTATGAGTTGTAGACACTAAAGCTTAGCACCGACAGGTTTCAAACACTTCCCTACTTCAAACGAACTTTTCAAAAAAACAAAAGAAAAAAAAAAACATCTGTAGTGTTTCTGCAGCTCATTCCTCCATGATCAAAGCGATGCAGTACGGGTACTTGAAAAACTCCCAAAACATGTATTAATTACGCCAAACATCCTAGGCTCAAATCCCATCCTGCCACTCTCCTTCTCTCTCTCCCTCTCTCTCTGTCCCTCCCTCTTCTCTCTCTCTCTCTCTCTCTCTCTCTCTCTCTCTCTCTCTCTCTCACTCTACCCCTGTCTCCAGACACAGATATTTATCCAGAAAACTGGAAGGAAGGAATCATTTTACCATTGTTTAAGTAAGGGGAAAGAAACGATGTAAATAACTGTAACAATACATCTTTGCCTAAGGTGGGCAGTAACCTGTATGGTTTATTATTAATAAATGATTACAGTAATGGATTCATATGCATGATTTAGCTGGTGAACACCAGGCTTGATTAAGACAGGCTACTACTAATGATTATTCCTTTGCTAGCCGCAGTTCAAAGAACTGTTCGCAAATTATGAAAAATGATGTGCCGCATTTGTTGACTTTGAAACAGCTATTGATGATATTCCGAGAAAGTTGTTATGGCGTGTTTTACTGGGAAAAAGTAATTAGAATGTAAATTGTCTCGATATGTGACAAGAATGTGCGTAAATGTGAAAAGCAAGAATAAGATCAGGGGCTAAATTGTCTGGTTTTGTAAATTGTACCCATGGGGTTAAAACAAGGGGATATGTTAGTCCTGTTTTGTAGTCGTTGTTTATTAATGTTACCTTTGATTTGATTGAACTGTTTACATTACTATTATTTTCTTTTATTTCCCAAAGTAGTGTCTATCTTACAGAGACAATCGAACAGCTTGCATTCAGCTGTGACAAAACTAGAACTTACAGTAAACTTTTAAGAAAAATCATTGCTTTTTGTAAAGGAGGGAAAGGCGTTTTTGACACCCACTGAGAGATCTAGATGGATGTATGGAAATGAGACAGTGTGCTTCACAAATCAAAATGTCTTTGTTTGAATTTGTTTACGAAGCTATTTGACCCAGGTACACAGCGCAGTATGGTGCTAATATTTGGTGTTTGACAGTCGCACTGAGATTGAATATGTACATTTATTTGCAATGACACATTTTTTTTAATATGGACACCAGATGATTTTGTATGTAGTGAGTTAAAAGATTTCCGATATATGTAAGCAGTTATATAAGATATATAAAATACTGGCTGAAGTTAAAGCAAATGGACGAAAGTAGGCACCCTTGAAAGGTTGTAAAGTATTGTATAATTTTGGACAGAAGTGGCAAGATGACCTGGAAAATATTCGTATGGGTTTACTTTTGTTTGGGATAATCAAGGCGTTCAATGTATTTCAAGCTTAATAAGAAAAAATCCTTTATGCAAAGAGTTATAGATTGTAGGTGGCAGGACTGGCACGATATCATATACACTAGTATTAAATTTGCTGAAAATCGACAATTTAAACCTACGTTTGTGGTTGAACCGCACATTGGAAATGATATGAACAGGTATTAAAAAGTGCTTTAACTAAGTTTAGATATGGCATTTCTGATATTGCTTGTCATCGTTTTAGATATAACCTTGAACATGAATGAGAAATGTTACGTCGATTGTGCAGAACAGCTAAAATTAATTTCTTGTTTGTTACCCCTGTTCTACATGACTGAGAGAGAAACTGATCAAACCTAAATGTTTTAGTAATTAATGTAAAATTCAATTCATTCTGCTATTGCCGTCACGAATTGGTCACGTTTATCTACAAAACTTTGAAAAGATTACATACAGCAACATCTTAGCACCTTTTACACTTGTTTCATTATGAATTCGTCTTACGCCAGTAAATATGAAGTTGATATAATAGTCAGAGTACGTGTAATCTGCATATCAAACACTGCGTGAAGGGAGATTACTGTTGGTCTGATCACTAGCTGCTGCAGGGTATCATTAACACTGAGCTGTCCCAGAGAAATAAACCGGATGGAGGAAAGTCCCTGAAGAGGATGAATATCGCCCGTGTGTACTAACTCGATGAAAATGACGAAGAGATTATAAACCACACACACACACACACACACACGAGAGAGAGAGAGAGAGGAGAGAGAGAGAGGAGAGAGAGAGAGAGAGAGAGAGGGAGAGATGCGGGCATGCATGCACGCACATACACACACATACGCACGCGCGCGAGCGCGCACACACACACACACACACACACACACACACACACACACACACACACACACACACACACACGTACACTCACAGCGTGCGCGCTCGCACAGAGAGAGAGAGAGAGAGAGAGAGAGAGAGAGAGAGAGAGAGAGAGAGAGAGAGAGAGGAGAGAGGCAGAGAGGAGGAGAGGAGGAGAGAGAGAGAGAGAGAGAGCGAGGGAGAGAGAGAGAGAGAGAGAGAGAGAGAGAGGACGCATGCGCGTACGTATGCATGCACACATGCGCGCGCATGCAAGCAAACACACACACACACACACACACACACACACACACACACACACATACATGAGAGAGAGAGAGAGAGAGAGAGAGGCGAGAGAGAGAGGAGAGGCTGATAACGAACCAATGGTGGTGAAAAGATAGTGGAAGATCTGCCATCTGCAGCTAAAGCCAACAGCTTTAACACGTTCCACAATGACTTCGTGCTGTACGTGGACCTAAGGCACCCGGCTCTGCTCAAGTTCGCTCTTCTAACCAGTTTACCCTACTGACAAGAGAAGACTGATATTCTTCTTGCCAACTGCGCATAACGCTTTTTAAGACATTACTAGACAGAGTCATCATTATCAGAAGATGCCCTTGCAGCCTCTCCACAACTACCTTGAAGATTTCCTAGAAGACCCAGCCTCCGCTCTGATAATGAAGGAAAACGTAACGAACTTAGCAAAGAAATAAAAACAACAAACAACAGCAGCAGCAGCAGCAGCAGCAGCAGCTGTAGCAGCGGGCAGTAGCAACAACAACAAGAGCAACATGAACACCACAACAGCAACAGCCGCACTGAGACAGACCATCGCTGGCAAGGTACCTGAAGTCGCCGGCCTCCCTACAGTTTACTATAATGGTGAAATTCTTCTAAAAAGACTACAGACATTAATTAAGATCATATGGGAGACGACGAAGTTTGGCAAGACTTCAAGAATGTCGCCATTTACTTTTTCTCGTCGTGACAATCAACGTTGGAATCTCCCTCTGTGTGTATCGAAGGGAAAACTGCTTGCCAGAGCCTCCTAGACGGAGTCGTAACCTACAACATTTACGCCCTTGTCGGCAAATTTCAGAGTGTCTTTCGAGCAGGTAGAACGCCAATGACATAGTGTTACTCTCCAACAGCGGCATTCAAAGCTGAAGTAGTCGTTCTCGTGTCTTTTTCAAGTGAATCATTTCTTTTCGTATTCAGATTGTTTTTTTCTTTTTGTTACGACAATCATGAAAATATTCATTCTGATCATACTATAAAGAGATAATCATTTCAAAGAAGAACATTCATTTCTTGCATGTTGGTTGCCAAGCTGGCCGGTGCATCTGGCAACCGGAATCGCAAATAAATAATTATCTACAAACCACAGAGCGCAAATTGATTACGAGAAGTAGAAGTGTACAACAAAGAAAGCACAGATCATGCACACATGGTGATTTGATTCATATCCTATGATCACTGTATGAATCGCTGACATACTTGCAAACTTTTTCGGCAAAGAAAGGATCAGAGTATGAATTAAATGATGCAAAGTTCGTTTCTCACATTCTAGTTTCCCCATTATTTCATTGTCTCATGTGCTTGACTTTACTGTTGACTGACATAAAACAGCATGCTGCCAACTGTTGATTCTGTTGTTATTAATACTCCATGCCCCAGATTGAATCAGTCCTATTCTGGAGCCTTGAAGCCATCAACCTCTGTTGTTAACGTCATTGCCAGGAACAAATCTGCTTACGTCAGACCAGCATCTTGACGTATCAGGTGACTGGAGTGTCATGACGGATGTTCCAGCGGTCATGGATCTCCAGAGCTCCCTGTCATGAGCAACGAGGTAGAGGCATCGAAAGTTATCAGTTCTTCATGTTGTCCACAGAGTACTATTTTTTCCATTATACACTGTGAAATAGTCACGGATAGGGTAACTCAGCGACATGCATGTCCGTACCTTGCTATACTATGGCGTCCGATTACTGCAAGGAGAATTTCGGTCCACTAGCATCTGTACTGACTGGATGACTAACATATTCATAAACTATAAATTGCCTGTGTCAGATCCCAAGATCCCACTGGAAACATCTATCACAAGTGCCTGGATTTTTTTTCCTATTAATATCTATCATCACTGTCCAAGTGTGGAACCCGTATGGAATAGCAGATACCCCTAATGGCATGCAGAGGTGTTAATCTTCATGAGAAAGCTGTTGTCCAACGTTCTCGTTCATGGAGGCAGACAACTTCTAGCTGCTTGATGTTTTGAACCGTAAGAGAGGACAAAAAAAAGAAGAAAATAAAAGACACAGGAAAGGGTATTAACAAACAAGGGATACATAGGTCATAAAGATATTTCAATCAGTTGTCTCTGTACTTAAAGTTTATTTTGACATTCAACATAAACATTAAACTTTAATAACTATAAATAGATGAAAAGTAAGTGATCAAAATTACAACCAAACAACTGCAATGTTTCGTTCTATGAGCTACTTTGAAGTCTTGCACATCAAAATCATTCATGACTGTGATGGGCAGGAACTGAAGAAATAGTTATCTTGGGAAAGAAGTGATAAAATATACAATGTCCACCAGTAGGACCGAGAATAGTAACTCATCATTTTCAGATTCAGCATTCACCATTATTCCATGATCCATCTTTACGGAATCAAGATCTCTTATGTGGAGACATGTCCGCTGAATTCTGGTCCATAGACCCAAGTCCGCATGTTACGATCCCATCCCATCCCATCTTCAAATCACTGGGGCGTCAAACATGGGCCAGTCCCAGAGGTCTTGGAAACTTTGCCCAGCACACTAGACTTACCGTCTGAGGAGGTGGTGAGTACAAACAAAGAGAAAGTAATGAAATACATTCCTGCAGGAAAATAATGTAGGAAAGGAAAATTCAAAATAAAGGACTTCGTCGCGATAAGCAAGCTTCAATAACTTGATTCGACATTAGAACTGAGCAAATGTGAGTGAGAAATAAAATATGAAGTCTTGATGGGCTGCTTAATAAAGAATGACAAATCAAAAAGTATAGCAAACAAATAAACAAAAGTAGACAAATAAATGAAGAGTGAAAGCACCATATGTTTGAAACGCCACGGCATCTCTGTTTCAAACGTAAGCCAGGTTTATCTTTTGGACAGGGATTCGCTAGAACATTCTGCGAACGGACAAGGCGCTCAAGTAACGAAACATGCTTGAAACGAGCAGTCAGGAAAAAGTAAGAAATCTGAAACAAAGGATCTTATCTGTCGTGTAATATCTAATCTTAATTGATATTCTTTTTATCTGCCACCCACCAGCCTCCTCCGCAACTTCTCCGCACTGGAGAGCTCGTGCCGTATGTTTCGCTTCACCGAGTGCCTATGCTTCCCTTTTAACACATTTTCATTATCGACAAGAGGATCTATCCGATTTTTTTGTGGCCGATATGCTTCCCTCTTGAGACTATTTCATCATGAGCAAGAGGTGATTTTTATGGGTTTATAATTGTTTGTCTGTTTTCCTTTTTAAACAATAGGCACATGTCGAAATGTATCTCTGCAGTGTTTGACCAGAATCCATTGGCAAGTCTGCTGAGCTATGAACACTGCAAAAACTGTGAACGCTTTCGTTCCACTGACCTTAAAAACAGCAGACGTATGGAACACTCACTGAAAATGATTTGATATAATTTATGGAAGCAAGCGTACCGGAACAGATTTTTAGTATGCGACCGTTTCTGTCCAGAAACTGTCTTCAGGATCTTCGGGCCTTCTATTATTTCTCTCATGTACATCCTGCATGACAGTGAGCGTTCTGGCTAATGGCATGATATCAAATGTATTGCACTTCTGAGTTAGATTTTGAGAGAGAGAGAGAGAGAGAGAGAGAGAGAGAGAGAGAGAGGGGGGGAGTATTGAGGCGTACATGTATCCTGCATGTACGTTCGGTACACGTGGTTAACTAGGAATGTCCTAGAGAACACCAAAAAGGATACAGTAAAAAGAAGTAAAGTGAGCAGATACAGAACTCGAAGTGATGAGAGCGGACGCACAACGACAGAAAAAACAAATAGCAGGAAAAAAAAGAATAGATGGACATAAGCTAGGTAAATCTTGCAAAAATAAAATTTGAACCACCTAGAGATCTTTCACAGGCCTCAAATGCTACATGATAACTCTACCATGGTTGCCTACTCACTCCTAAGTAGTGTGATAATGCAAGGGTCTTTTTACAAATGTTCTTTAGGGTCACGAATTTCCATTTTGTTACTGTTCTAACATAAATCATACGTTTCTGTTTTTAATTTGATGACACAGACCGAAAATCATCATTATGTGGCAAAGTTACGAAAATATACTCAAGAAACGTGTTTTCTGGAAATTGTGACATTATGTATTGCACAGTGATCGTATTAGCGGCATATGCACGGATTTTTGGTGATCACTATGTATCAGTTTACAACAAATAAGTGACACGGATTGAGTATACTCTACAGACTGAAACACTCGTTTGTTGCATAGCAAATGGGGAGGAACACAAGGCCAGGTTAGCAGGTCCTTCTTAACATGTATACTTTCATTTCAATTAAATTGAGGTTACTGCTAGTCCACATACTTGCCAGACTACATCCCAGAACGAAAAGGCTGTACCAGGCTTGAATACATGTTGATTATAGCTGTTCACTTCTCGAGTTGGTGCTGTGTAAACGTGTCCGGTACAGAGAAGATTGGATAGATGTTTTCTTGTTTGTTTTGTGTGCTGTTGTAATCTGCTAGGCGATTCTTTGGTAAAAAATAAAGTTCATGACCGTTATTGTAACTCTCGGAATTATGGAAATAATTATTTCATCATAGGAGCAATAGACATCCATTTGAATAATATACATATTCTTTTTACAGAGGCAGAAGGAATTTGTAAGAAAAAAAACCCCAAGAAATGGCGTTGGACTACAATGTAGGCGGGTGGAGAAAATGTAATCTATTTTTTATCATGGAATACATTCATATAGTTCGCTTAGAAGTCTCTTATTTGTTAATTTGGACTCGCTAACAAGACACGACTGATTGCGTCGATGTTTCCTTGGCATTAAATAGAGATATACTACTATGTATAATTCGGTGGTGTTTGCACACCAAGAGTGAAAGAAAACAGAATTGAAGAGCACTCCAAAGCAGCAGCCACTGAAGGGTGGGAAGATAAAACGAAAAGAAAGCAGTGGAAAGAAATAAGTGCTGAAAAATAAAAATCATTATATAAAGAGTATTAGATGTTGGAGGAAATCGTCGAGCCTATGCTTGAAGATCCTTCCAGGGATACAAGGGAGGTCAAAAGGTTTCAAAGTCAGAGTGGTCAGCTGTACTATCTAATAACCCCAGTATTGTTTGTCACATAAGTGCTGACAGCTGTTAAAACAGTGCAGAACAGCCTCTAGTTTGATTTCCTGAAAGATGGAGTCTCACGATGATTGGCAAAACAATAATATTCTGAGTTGATTAGGAACGACTTGGCAAATATTAAATATTAAAGATTACGCCCCCCCCCCCCCCCACCCCAACCCCCACCCCCCACCCCCAAAAGTGTGTGTGTGTGTGTGTGGGGGGGGGGGGGGGGGGGGGGGTTGTCGTAAGAGAAAGTAAATCGAAATGAAAACAATAAGGCGTCAGATTATGGATACCCAATCCTTCATTTGCAGCACATAGGGACAGTCGTGGTCCGTCTTGAAAATGGAGCCAATCACGTGACCTGTTTAGATTCGATCAGGTTTTGACGTTGTTGCCTAGTCGCAATCAATATAAGTTCCGTTTTATTAGGATGAAGTACCAGATGATTGAGTTGTGTCTACTTCACAAGAAGATCGTTTTTTCTTTGTTTGTTTGTTTGTTTGTTTTTTTTGTTTTTTTTTTTTTTTTTTTGGGGGGGGGGTCTATATGTTGAGGTGATCCTGTTGAACACCGGGTTACTTATATCAGTTGTTGTGTCATCAGCAAATATTTCACAGTTAGATTTTAAAGGCTGAAAGCGAATCATAAATACAAAATGAGAACAACAGAAGACGTACTCCAGAGAAGTGTTTGTCGTTAATATTTAAAAGTAATCGATCAATGACCTAGGTGAGAGTAGATTGACAAGAATACTTCTCTCTAAATCCAGATTGATTGGGATGTAGGAAATCACATTTGTTTGATATGGAAATGAAGACACGGTTCATCCACGTTTCCTAATTTGTATAAATATATTTTTGCTTGTTATATAGCATTTGGAAAGCTCTGTTTATCCAGACACAGACTGTTTATAAATACGTAAGAGTCTGGTACAACAGGCGCGGAGAGCTTACATATTTTTCCATCAATTCAATTCAAACGACAAGTTGCTGTCCTATTTAATCGTATGAGAGAAGCAAAAGATCCATGACCATCCCAGTTACTAAAATTTGAAGCTGAATGAACTATCTTTTCTTGGCAGTATTTTGTTAATCATGTTGATCGTTATTTCTTTGCATAATTGGAACTATTAGAACTGTTAAAACTAGCAAAATGGTAGTTCCGTTTACTAGCGGTAACATTTTTTGTTAAGTTTTATACATTGTTAGATTATGTCTTCGATAGTACATGTTTGGCTTTCCAAACAGATTCACCTTGTTTGGTTTTATGAATAAGGTCCAAAAATGATTTTGTTTTGCTCGTAACAGGAAGGTCACTTTACTTCCTTGCTTTTTGTATTATTCGCGGAAGCCATTTTCTTTTTAAAACACACAGTCCCTATGATATAAAGCGTTGTGCATTCCATTTGTTGACTAGGGCGATTTCATCCGATGCTGGATTTTTTTTTAGTTTGAAGGGGGGCATGCTTATTGTATACGTTATTCTAAATATCAAACAATACTTTCAAAGCGCGATTCGGATCTGTATACTGATAAACTTCCTGAAGAGACAAATTCAATAAATTAATCAAAGAGAAAATTTCCATAGCAAATCTGGAGAAACATCTACACTTGATTGTTTTGTGATTAAAAACTGGAACTTTTGATGCCCTTTCTTGACTATGTAAAACGGAGATGAAATTAAGCACCGCAGCCATACGCAGGAGCAACTGATTCTACAGTCATTAGACAGTTTCCAATATTGTAACGTAAATACGATCAATCAATATTTCATGCTTTCATTTTTAGCGCGAATTTAGCTGTCGTCAATGAAGACGGCAGACCTGTCATCGATTAATTCTGCACTGCACAGGAGTCTTGAATATCTCTTTTCAAAACGATCCCATGCGTTTGACAAGCATGGAGTACATACTGAGCAGAAAAAAGGCTCTGCGATTTCGAGTGAAACAAAGGGCTCGCCTGCACGTAGACATAACGCACATGTAGTACTCTTCTTCGTTTGACTTTTTTCGCCATGTTTGAAAGTATCCGATCTAGTGCAGACATTTGTTCTCTCGTCATCAAACGGATCTGAACACCGCAGGATCTGTGCAGAAGTAAAGGAAGGCAAAGAGAGCTCTATGTTTTCGCTATCCTCGATCTCCTTTTCTCGGTGTTGAAGTCGGAGCAAAATGATGAAATATTCTGTTGAAATGCTGTCTGAAGGACATTCCTCACACACAAAAGAAATATACAAGTATAGGTAGAAAACAATCTTGAACTGGGCTCCAGACGATAGAAAGAGCTGGCAGCTGAAGGTCATGAAAGTGGGGACTGGTTGTTCCTGGAAAGCATGTGAGGAAAGTGATGGGCACGTGGTGTAAGGACTTCATCAAAAATGCTCACACACTTTACCAAGTCGCATTGCAGTCGGTGTTAATTTTGTGCCAAACTACACGGAACAGAT
>JADBJO010004142.1:32500-45000 GCA_016801955.1 Conus betulinus | reverse complement strand
TTAGAAATTTCATGAATAAAGGAATATATAATACTTGTGGGGTGTTTTTCTCCCCCTAGGTGGCCTCCAAAATCCGTGTCTTTTACATTTCCTCCTTTGGTTTTCTGGACAAATTTCTGTCGTTTTCGTCAACATTCTTCACTTTCATTACTGCTCATCTTTGCCTGATATTAACACTCCTTACGGGCATAAGGAATCTTGGGAAGTTCCCACCTGTTTACGTGGATGTGCTTCTGGTCAATAGGTAACCCAAATCCCGTAACAAACCCAACGAACTTTTCATAGAGCAAAAGAGCTGTCGCTTACTAGTTCTGTTGACCTCTTCGGTAGAAGAACCTCAAAGTATACAGAGCACCTGGTGGAAAAGAAATCAGGTTTTGCCTCCGTCCCTCTAAAGGGAGACCACCCTGGTAAGGTGACACGTTACCGCTTGAATAATCTTTCACGTTTGCATTGCTGTCTCTATGAAGATTGAAGACATTAGGACCAGGTTTATTTATTTTTTTTTTTTTTTCAACTGCGAGCACATGCACTTTAATGAATGCGCGTGCGCGCGTGCGCGCGCGCGCGCGCGCGCACACACACACACACACACACACACACACACACACACACACACACACACACACACACGCAGAGTGTGTGAAAGATAAGTTGTGAGTGAACAATATGTATTGGAATGAGATCGAATGCTTTATCTGATTTACAACTACATATGTGTCCAAAAGCTGGCGATTGTCTTTAAGTCTTGTGCATTAAAACACATGTGATTTTATCTTTGTTTAAAGATGTGCAAAAAATATGAGTGTTGCTTTGCTAAAATGCGTAATGGATGTAATTTTCTCTTGTACACACACTGGCATTTTTTTAGTATTATAAGTTTCAGCTCTTTAACTTACTTGTTCTTTAGAATTATTGTGTAGGTTATACTAGTCTTAACCTTTTTTATTTCTCTTTTAGTTGCTTACATGACCTTAAGAGGATACCAGATCGTGGGATCTGATCCATTGAAATAGAAAAAAAATCAGTTTTGCTTTTGTGTTTGGCATTTACGTTAAATTGCAGAAGGCTGAACAATCTTGAAATTTATGATGTTGCATCGATTTTGATTGAAATGAGAATAACAGATATTATGCCCGTCATGATAGGATTTTTTTTTTTATATATACAGGAATCAAACTGAAACCACAGACTGGCAGGGTAATTTCGGCGCCCTCGTGGATGAAGAAAAAAAACGAACAACTTTTGAAACAATCATTTTGAGTCATTTCAATATTGATAAATCAAACCGAAAATAAAAATGACAGCAAACACACAGTGTGTATATATTTCAGCAACAGATTTTTACAGACCAACATGTGTATTTGAAATTCCCTGCACTTTTAATGACCACATCTACACAAATACAAAACAACAAAGCATCATAAGAATATGCGTGCCCCCATGCAGTTATAGCGAGCGTTCTCCGGTTTGTATCAAAAACTGTGTAGGAGGTAGGTCACAAAGTCATAAACAAAAGGAATTCCAAAACATATAAAAATGTTCCTTCTAATTTTGCAGAATCACCATTGAAATAGATTTATCAGACGAGAGAGATCCAGATGCTGCTGCTGCTGAATTTTTGGATTAGTACTTTTACTTCTGTGTGTAAGAAACATGATATTTTTTTTTAAAGAAAAAGGTCAAACAAGAAACAAAAAACAACCACGATTATTACCAAAGAAATGATCAAGGAAATCGATTAAATGAATACTCTCAGAAGGTTGGAACAATACAGGAGTCACGGAGACAGGGTTACACCCATGAAATGCCAAACCAAATGTAAGTAGTTCAAACATATGTCAATCTCTATCAATGATTCACGTCAAATCTGAAAAGCCATAAATATGTTCAGTTACAAACAAGTATCAAAAAGTAAACTAATAATAACAGGTGTATTAACTAATCAGTTAAATAACAATCAGTTAAATAACAATTTACAAATATTCGTGATGCAATCATATTGAATGACGGATTGAGTCAAAACGATCTCTACCAATCCAAAAGTATATTGACTCAGAAGGCATTATTTTTCCGTTCATTTTACAGCCAGTAATTGATTTGGATGTAAGTAAATCTCTTTCATTCTTGAAACAATCAGGAGCACTTGATTCGGTTGGATTAGATGCAAGAATAGTAAGAGATTCATGTCCAATAATCTTCAATACAATGACATACTTATATATCCTGTGTTTTGAAAAAAGTGTGTTTTCCCATCCAAATTTAAGGGAGCCAAAGTTGTTACCCTTTAAGAATCAAGCGATTCAGAAAATCCTTCAAATTACAGATCTATTTCGATTTTCTCTTTTCTATCAAAACCTATTGAAAAACACTTGCAGAAGTGTTTTTTTTTTTTTTTTAAGTAAAGACAATCTTATCTCTTAAGATCAGTCACGCTTCCGTGCAAACCACTCTTTTCATACTAGTCACAGAACTTACTGACAGTGTACTGTACGGCATAAATGAAAAAACAGATTTACTGGCATTAACTTTTGTGAACTTTGAAAAAGCCTTTCATGTGATTAAGCATTCTTTCTCGTTGCATTCATTGAAATTGTATAAATCATCTTCAGAATTCATTTACCCCCCCATGCCATCTTTATTATCCAATAGGTAACAATCAGTTATGTGAAATAATCCAACATCTAAACTCACGTCTGTTCGATCTGGAGTAGTACCAGAGGGATCTATCTTCATACCCCTTTGTTCTCCATCTATGTAAATGACTTTCCTTTACTTTCATAAAGATAGTTGTGAAATGTTTGAAGATGATACATCTATTCATTGACGTGGATTCTTGTAAACTTACAAATAAATTTCAAGATGACATTGAAAGACTCATTAATTGGAACAAGCTAAACACCATATCCATAAATGCAAAGAACACCTTGTGCATGTACATATACACGCGACAAAACAAAGACAAGGAATAGTTTCATTTCAGTATTTAAACCATTATTTGTATGTGATGATAAAACTGAAGAAGTCGACTCACATAACACGCTGGGCGTCATTAACGACCAGGACTTATTTTGGACTGACCACACCATCTCCCTAGTTAAACGTCTTTCCAATAAAATATTTCTGTTGGCTTAAAAAAAAAGTCCTTGATGTACATTCCCGGAAGCTTTTCTTTAACGCTTATATTCTATAAATTATCGATTATGCTTCAAACCTTATGGGAAAGATGTAGTGACACAAACTTAAAACAGATCTATCGCATGTATAAAAGAGCAATAAGATGAGTATAGTTGAACTCAAGGTCTCTAACCGTTGAGGATACGAGCATTTCAACATCTCTTAACTTTCATCGATAGGCTCATGCACAACAAATCGGTATAAATGTATAATGTTATGAACGGATATAATCCTAAAAGGATTGGAGACACTTTCAAAATGAGACAAATGCAGTTTGTTATATTCTGGAAATGGACTGTGGAATAGTTCATCAAAACCACTACAAACTACCAAGAGCAAATTCCACTTCAACAAAAAATTGACAATTCATCTAGTGAGAAAAATCGAAAAGTTGGTGTAACGATTATCATTGATGCTTCCTTCAGATCTTACTCTTTTTCTATTTCATGTATTTATATATTCATTATTGTTCTTCTGTATTTTCATTTATAAATTTCTTTAATTCTTAATTCATTTATCGCCTTACATTCCCTACTATCTATTAATTTACTTCAGCCATGTAGTGCAGAATTCTGCTCTATTAATTATATGTTTATTCATGTAATACTTACACATGTGTTGAGATACATTGTACTGCCACATATAGAAGAATGAGCGATGGTATAGAAAAGGGTGATGTTAACAAATTCCTTGTCTTCTTTCATGGTGTCTATGTTGCACATTATTGTCTTTATTTCGATGTGCTTGCACATCATTTTCATTTTCACTCTTTTTTTTTATTACGTGTTGTTTTTGTAGATGGCTTCATGGAAAAATCAGATTCTACTTATTCAATGAACCATCTCAAAATAAAATTTGACTTGACTTCACACACTCACATTAACAGAGAGAGAGAGAGAGAGAGAGAGAGAGGTGAGAGAGAGAGAGAGAGAGAGAGAGAGAGAGAGAGAGAGAGAGAGAGAGAGAGAGAGAGAGAGCAAATTAACACACTGAATGAAAGTCTTTTTAAAATTTATATAAAAAAAGTTTCCAACAGGAAAAGACGAATCGGCGATAATAATGACTACTCACTTTAACTCCATTAACAACAATGTGCCAATCATTTCCAGTCGTAATGACACAAATGATGTGTCATTATCGGCTGGAATACTACCATCCCTTGGGACAACCCAAAGAACTTGATCAGTCTCAACACAAAGGACGTGATTGAAAAAGTTGTATCGCCCATTGTTATAGGTGTTCTGTTTCTCATTGGAGCTCCGGCCAACATCATCAACATGACTGTTTTCTTCAAGCAAGGCCTGGGGCAACGAATCAATTTCTGTCTCTTTTGCTTAGCTCTGGTTGATCTTCTTTTTCTCTTCTATGTCTTGGTACCCTTTGCTGACAGCTTCTATGGTTACTTCACCCACGGCAGGTATGGGCTTATACACATTTACATGGTGAATAACAATGTCGTAGGGCTTGCTGGCCTTGTATATGCGTCCTGGTTCATATCAACTGTCATCTCCACAGAGCGATGTGTGTGCGTTTTATTTCCCGTTAAAGCCAAGATGTGTGTTCCCAACAAAGTATTTTGGGATTTTGATGGTCATTGGCATGTGTGTGACAGTATTCGTTCGTTTTATAGACACTGCGAAGTATCGTATAGTATGTTTCTACGAAATGCGCACAGACAGAATTTCATGGCAGGTCTCTGCTAGTGAATATTATTCCCAAAATAAGGAGATGGTAGACGTCCTGGATAGCATATTATATGGGTTTGGGCTAAACGTTGGTTGCCCATTCATTGTTCTTATCACCACCATCATCATCACTGCTATCAAACTGCGGCAAGTCATACGATGGCGTCATCGTTCATCGTCCAGCATGTCTGACAAAGAAACTGGCGTGACCAAAATGCTCATTTCGCTTTCTGTCGAATTCTTTGTTTTGTCTGTCCCTGGAGTTATATTGCGACTGTCATCAATGTTTGATTCTCAGTTAAATGCTCGTGGTCACTATTCAAACATCTACTGACCTTAATCAGTGTTTATCACTTATCTGGCTGTACAAGTGCAGCTGTGAATATTTTCGTGTACTATTTCATTGGGTCCAAGTACAGAGAAACATTACATCGTCTGCTCGGATGGAAAACCCTCCTCACAGCGAACTTCCGGCAAAACATTTCCAGATATAAGGAGAGGGAGGCAAAGGGAAGCAATGATCAATGAAACCAGCATTACAAAAGAAAACTAGTCATGGAGTCTGAATTTCGTCAGAGGTGTGTGTGTGTGTGTGTGTGTGTGTGTGTGTGTGTGTGTGTGTGTGTGTGTGTGTGTGTGCGTGCGTGCGTGTGTGTGTGTGTGTGTGTGTGTGCGTGCGTGCGTGCGTGCGTGCGCGTGCGTGCGTGCGTGCGTGCGTGTGTGTGTGTGTGCGTGTGTGTTTGTGTGTGTGTGTGTGTGTGTGTGTGTGTGTGTGTGTGTGTGTGTGTGTGTGTGTGTGTGTGTGTGTGTGTGTGTGTGTGTGAGCGAGCGAGCAAGAGAGAGAGAGAGAGAGAGTAGATGTGTGTGTGGAGTGGGGGGAGTATGTGGAGTGGGGGATGGGGTGTGGGGGGTGGGGGTGGGGATGTGATATGTCTTCTGTGGATGTAAATCGATTCCACATCAGTGAATACTCTCGAGGTTCATACACTACTAAAGTTCAGCACCGACTGGTTACAAACACTTCCGTGCTTCCACAAAAAATCGATGAAAAAACGTTCGTCGTGTTTCTGCAGCTAATACTCGATAACAAAAGCGATGCAGCACAGGTACTTGAAGACCTCCAAGAACAGTCACATGTCTTTGTATTTGAATCATGTGTATGAATGCTTTGCCAAACGTTCCAGGCTCAATTCCGCATTTGCCAAACTCTCCAGGCTCAAATCCGCATCCGCTCTCTCTCTCTCTCTCTCTCTCTCTCTCTCTCTCTCTCTCTCTCTCTGCGCTTAATGGCAAAACTTCCGCTTCAGACTTTGTCAGACATGGAGTCCCACAAGGCTCAGCATTAGGCCCACGCCTATTATACATCTTCATCAATGATTTACCATTGTCCATATCAGATGAAAAAGTCATGACAGATTTATTTGCTGATGACTCATCGCTCCAGACAAACGCTAGTGATCTACAGACAATAGAAACTCAAAGACAACAGAAGATCGTCAGCGTCCATTCGCAAAGTATTCTGTAGGGTTGGGTGTGCGGGTGGAGGAAAGATGTGTGTGTATGGGGAAGGGGGGGGGAGGGCAGCAGGATGTTATAGTAAACTGTACTGTTCCTGTCGCACGCAGAAACGAACAACAAAACCTGAACCAAAAGCAAACGAGAAAAAACACATATCTCTTAGCAAGAGATACTAACCGCCACGTAATGAAAAACATATCACATGCCATTAATAGTATCTGCTGTGTGGTGTAAAAGCTCAAGTCGTATTCAGCCGGTGGTTTGACCATTTCAGTCATTCTCTATTATCTGTTAGATTATGATCACTAAAAGCCTCGAAAAAAAAAAAAAAAAAACATATAAAATTGCATATTCACTGTGTGCACTGAACTTCCAATGCATTAAATATACTGAACGTGAAGAAACCCAACCATTAAATGCATTAAAAAAAATTGAGCGCCATCATTAACTCTTCACAGTCTAATCTCTCTCTCTCTCTCTCTCTCTCTCTCTCTCTCTCTCTCTAACACACAGACACACACAGACACACACACACACACACACACACACACACACACACACACACACACACGCAAAAAACACAAACGCGCGCGCGCGCGCGCACGCACGCACGCACACACACACACACATGCACACATGGGCGCGCGCACAGAGAGAGAGAGAGAGAGAGAGAGAGAGAGAGAGAGAGAGACTCGGACACTGACATGTTTTATTGTCCATTCAGCATTTCAGCCCTGTAGACAAGGAGGAAAACAATCGTATTCACTGATGTAAAAAGCTGAAATTTTATATGAACACACGCTCGCCCAAACACATTTATCCACCGTTCTATCTCTCCACCCCCGTCCTCCGTTCACTCTTCCTCTCCCCCTTTAGCCTCTCTTCTTCGCTTCTCCCCTCCACCCCCCCCCTCCCCTACACACACACACACACACACACACACACACACACACACACACACATGTTGGATTATCCCGAAATTGATCGATGGGGTGTGCGATGACTCTTTTGTCACATACATGGCTTCACCTATATATTTAACTAGACCCTTTACAACACGTTCATTTATGATCATATAACAACATAGCAACTCTTGGGCTCTTTGGGCCCTGCAGCCATTACGTTTCCCAAAATACGCAGTACAATGAAATTTAAAAAAAAAGTGTTCTTCGGTTTCACATTTACTTGTACAAGATGGGCAGAACATACCATCTGTACTTTCGTGGCTTACAACCTTTCAGACCACTAACACTCAATTTGAATCTGATGAAACGATCTATGTGCCATTTGATTGTAACTAATAACCCTGGACCCACAGACAGTGAGTGTCGCACACAGGAGGAGAATACTGCAACCAGTGACACAGTGACAGAACACGGAGGTGACAGGAGTACGGTGTGCAGCAGCCCATCCTAGTTCACCACTGACTCAGGTATCACCTCTGTCGTAGCATCACAAGTATTAGAGAGCCTTTTAGACAGATTTACAGGATTCAGCAGGTGTTTTCCCGCTCAACAACACTGATGACTTCCACCAGAGCAACAGCGTTAAAGCAAGAAAGTCAGATTCCTGGATAAACAGTTCAAAATATCCTTCACCATTGAAGATATCTCCCACATTGAAGGCAAAAGCGACTGTCCCTTCACAGCAACAGACCACATCAATGTCACAGAAAAGTCGGTGAAGAAAGCAATTAATAAGCTGCAGTCAGATAAAGTTACAGAAATAGGTTCTTTGCCTGCTTTTATTTCGAAGACTGCTGCAGTGGAGATGGAAATCAACCTCACCACATTTTACAATGGTCTCTGGACTCTAGAGAAGTCCTGTCAGACTAATAGCATGCTTACATGATTCCCATTTTCACCTCCAAACTACTAGAACATGTCATCCAAAGTAAAACTAAATCCTGGTGTGTTGTTTACTCCACAAGTTGTTTGTTATGTTTGCTTTAGATGTAAGTATATATATATATATAAACTAGGCGCACCGCCGGTGTTATATAGTGTGTTGTGTGGGCGCGTGAGCACTGTGCGTGTGGCACGTGGCCTGTAGTTTTTTTTATCTTTTTGGGGCGCGTTCAGGGGGGACGTGTCAGGGGATGGTGCATGATAAAGATTTCCATTTATGCCTGCAATTGTTTATCATTTCTACTTTAGAGTTCAGAGATGCTAGATGGGGTTTACATAATATCAGCCACTTTTCTGTAGTGCATAGATTGCATTTTTTAGAAATGTTGTTGTATGGTGTTGCTCTTTTTATAATTTTCCATGATATGTTATAATCTATTTCTTATCTTTAAGCTTCCAAATATATTTGCTTAATTCTGTTTTGGTTTTTTATATTTTTCCTGCTTGAAAGACTGTTTGTGGTTTGCATATCTGGTTTTAAAAACGGTTAGCCCGTGATCCCTATGTATGTTTCTTTATCACTGTCAGTTGTTACTGTGGCTTGGTACACAATATTATTGTAGAGACATTTATATTCAGAGGGCACTGGTCCTTTTTTGTGCAATTACAAGATGTCCTTTCGTCACCCTCTTTGGTTGTATTGCTTTTGGTTTTATTGGAAGAATCAATTATATTTTTAAGGTTAGGCATACACGAGTACGATAGCTTGATGGTGTTTTTATTGAATATTTTAGATAGAACATGTTCTTTTGGGAATGATGTTGTAAGGATTCTTAAGAACTCTTTTCCTACGTTAGTTTTTGTTCTTCCATCATATGGAGGGTTATACCATATAATCTTTCTTTTCCTGTTTTTCTTATTGCTGTTCGTGTTGTTATCTGGGTTGTATTGTAATTTGTAGTTGTAACCACTTTTATACAGCGCCTCTTGGTATTCGGCTGCTGCACTGTTAAATGCTTTCTCATTGCATGACAGTTTAGACAGTCTTTTGTTTATACCATTAGGTATGGTTTTTAGAATGGAGGGTGGATGGTTACTTTTGATGTCTACGTAGACAGGTGTGTCATTAGGTTTTTTGTATGGTTTGTATGTATGATCCTTGAGGTCTAATGTTATGTCTAAGTAGTTTACTATTTTTTTTGTTAGCTTCTACGTTAATTTTTAGGTTATGACTTTGGAAAATTTTACAATTTTTCTATTGAAAAAAAACAATAGAAGACATAAAAACAAACGCTGAATATAATCTCTGGAAAAATAGCTATGAAGTTATCCAATGGTTTAAAGAAGTGAACAAACAGAAGAACACAATGTTCATTACTTTCGACATAGTGGATTTCTACCCTTCTATTGATGAGGAATTACTTACTAAAGCTTTAAGATTCGCCAACAAATACACAAATATAACAGATTCTGAGATGGAAATTATTTTCCACACCAAGAAAACCCTCCTCCATAGCAACAATGAAACTTGGATTAAAAAAAAAACAGCAAAAAACTCCACATTCGATGTCACGATGGGATCTTATGATGGAGCTGAAACCTGTGAATTGGTTGGACTCTTCATGTTGTCTCATATACAGAAAATACTCGGTAAACAGGTTGGCCTATACAGAGATGATGGCCTTGCCATGCTAAACAATAAACCCAAAAACCATTGAAAACAAGAAGAAAGAACTTTGTAAAATTTTCCAAAGTCCATAACCTAAAAATTACAGTAGAAGCTAACAAAAAAAAATAGTAAATTACTTAGACATAACATTAGACTCAAGGGATCATACATACAAACCATACAAAAAAACCTAATGACACACCTGTCTACGTAGACATCAAAAGTAACCATCCACCCTCCATTCTAAAAACCATACCTAATGGTATAAACAAAAGACTGTCTAAACTGTCATGCAATGAGAAAGCATTTAACAGTGCAGCAGCCGAATACCAAGAGGCGCTGTATAAAAGTGGTTACAACTACAAATTACAATACAACCCAGAACAACACGAACAGCAATAAGAAAAACAGGAAAAAGAAAGATTATATGGTATAACCCTCCATATGATGGAAGAACAAAAACTAAACGTAGGAAAAGAGTTCTTAAGAATCCTTACAACATCATTCCCAAAAGAACATGTTCTATCTAAAATATTCAATAAAAACACCATCAAGCTATCGTACTCGTGTATGCCTAACCTTAAAAATATAATTGATTCTTCCAATAAAACCAAAAGCAATACAACCAAAGAGGGTGACGAAAGGACATCTTGTAATTGCACAAAAAGGACCAGTGCCCTCTGAATAATAAATGTCTCTACAATAATATTGTGTACCAAGCTACAGTAACAACTGACAGTGATAAAGAAACATACATAGGGATCACGGCTAACCGTTTTAAAAACCAGATATGCAAACCACAACACAGTCTTTCAAGCAGGAAAAAATAAAAAAAACCAAACAGAATTAAGCAAATATATTTGGAAGCTTAAAGATAAGAGAATAGATTATAAACATATCATGGAAAATTATAAAAAGAGCAACACCATACAACAACATTTCTAAAAAATGCAATCTATGCACTACAGAAAAGTGGCTGATATTATGTAAACCCCATCTAGCATCTCTGAACTCTAAAGTAGAAATGATAAACAATTGCAGGCATAAATGGAAATCTTTATCAATGCACCATCCCCTGACACGTCCCCCCTGAACGCGCCCCAAAAAGATAAAAAAAAAAAAAACTACAGGCCACGTGCCACACGCACAGTGCTCACGCGCCCACACACACACACTATATAACCGGTGGTGCGCCTAGTTTGTACCCTGAGGAGAGCTTTTAGCTTGAAACAGATCTGTAGGTTTTGACAGATTCGTCAATGTCTCACACTCCAAACTACGAAAGAGACTGGTTAGCTTATGTGCCGAACCTGTGCTCTCTCATCTTTATTATACTACTGCAATGCTTTGCTGGCTTCTCTTCCAGAAAAAAAAAACAAAAAAAAAAACTCAGATATTTCAGAAAGTTCAAAATTATGTAATTAAATTGTTATTGAAAGCTAAAAACTTTTCTTCAAGTTGAACTCCACTGGGTCCTAGGAACTCCGAGAATAGCGAATGAACTAGCCTCTGTCTGCGACAACAGATAAACAGATTGCAGTTCACACTATCTTTCTAAGGAGCTTCGACTGTAGACTGTCTCGTTCTTTCCATTCTTCAACAGATAACAGCATTTCATCTATACCCAAATAAGAGTCGAATATTCAGGACAGGGGTATTTCCATCACTGGGACAGCTACTTGGAACAAACTTGCTCACTCGGTTCACCATGTGCCAAACTACTTTAAACTGAAGAGAAAGCATATTCTAACCGACGTAATGCAACGTTCTGCGCCCTTCATGCCGCCACCGTCTTTTCATGCATGTTTTGTAATTTTGTGTGCATCTCTATCTGTGTGAGTGTGAGAGTCAGGGTATGACGTGCGAGGTCGGGAGAGGGGTGGTGGCGGGGTATACATTCGATAAGGTGGGTACTTATATAAATATAGAGACTGATGTTTTAAGTTCGAGCCAGACTGGGTTTTTTTCTTTCTGTTGAGCTCCCACTTATTTCATATGGTTACCGCACATATACATGTTTATGATGACTGTGATAATGATGGTAATGTTGTTGACGACAACGACGACGACAACAACGACGACGACGACGACGACGATGATGATAATGATGATGATGATGATGATGATGATGATGATTATTGTTGTTATTTCATATGTATGATTCGTGAATCTCAAACTTCCAAAAGCAGTACATGTACATTTGAAGCCATGACAATTAGGTTTTCATTATCAAAAACAAATTCTTGTGGTTTATGTTTCATTCTGTTTGCCTTCAAAAACACTGACACAGAAATTCAGCAATCCGTTTTAAAAATCGTTTTCTGGAACTCTTTGCCTTGTTTAAAAACCAACTTTTTCATATAAGCATTGCCCTTGACATCCAGCCAGTCAGACGATTTAGCGTCTCCCTGTACTTAGAGCCAGTGAAATAGTTCACGAAAACGTTCACGCAGGAACTCGTGTACGAACTCAAATCACTGCAGATTATCAAGCGTTTGTACGTGTTCACACACTGACCACCAATTTGTATCCTAGGTTCAAACAACGGTGAAACCCGAAGAATAAAGAAAGGCATAGAAATAATAAAGAATGCGACTGAAAGCT
>JADBJO010004142.1:0-20000 GCA_016801955.1 Conus betulinus | reverse complement strand
CAATCCCCAAATATTTTCCACACGTTTGGATATGCCAGCAAATATATCAACCATATAGAATTTCATTACATGCGATCAGTGATAAAGACTAGATTGCTGTAAGATGTTAAAATACGCTCGAGGAAAAATTATTAATTTCTTTGTGCATTTCTCAGTGAATTAGCCTGGAAGTTTTTCTAAATAGAAAGCTAAAACCTACAGAAGTTCTAACACATAAAAAAGGAAATGCAAACCACCCAATTATTGGTCTGGCATCGCTTTGAAAAGCGTTGCAGATAAGATATGCATGTAAGTATGTGTGTGTATATATTTGTACACACACACACACACACACACACACACACACACACACACACACACACACACACACACACGGATGTACGCACGTGCGCGCACGCCCATGCACGCACACACGCATACACATACACATACACATGCACGCACGCACGCACTCACGCACACACACACACGCACGCACACTCATACACACATGCACGCACACACTTTCTAGACACGGAGAAAGAGAGAGAGAGAGGAGGGGGGAGAGAGAGAGAGAGGAGGGGGGGGGGGGGAGGATGGGATTCACTGAGTCATACGGTAATCAGTACCATATTCATTCTGATCGTTAAAAATGGCGTGGAATGATGATAAAATATGGAGTCAGTATGATGCCTTGACTCGTCGAAAGGAACCTTGACTCGTCGAAGGGAACCTTGACTCTTCGAAGGGAAAACGTTATTGCTGTTCTCGCTCTGTATCTATAAATTCATCATGGCATGGGACACATATACATGTACACCAGTCAGCACAGAGTGATGAGGATGAAACGTTAAAGCCAGTACGAACTCCTGGGATGTTATGTCTTAAACAGATTGTTAATCAAACGTCTCCACCCGAATACAAGTCTCGGTGTTATCATCGTGTTGAATACAACAATGCTTTTTTTCTGACAAATTGCGATCAATATGCATGTGCAGTCGGAAAGTGATGCTTTTGCAGATATATTACCGAAGCTATTTCAAGTGAATGCGGGACCTGTTTAGATCCACCCTGGTGTTTTGAAAGATCTGTTGTCAGTGGAAAGGCAAAATTTTCAGTTACGGGATATAAGTGACAATATTTAACCAGTTCCCGATAATTGACACTGTAATAAACTCTGTCTGTCTGTCTGTCTGTCTTCCCTCCCTTCCTCTCTCTCTCTCTCTCTCTTTCTCTCTGTCTCTCTCTCTCTCTCTCTCTCTCTCTCTTTCTCTCTCTCTCTCTCTACAAGTTTGAAAAAAAAAAAAAAAACGAAATTCTCAAAATGTTCACAGATTTAAATTACATTAACATCGGGACATCAAACCCGATCAATATCAACTTCACAGATGGTTGTGTCGTTTTTAGGTTCGAACACAACCATCAGTTGGAAATCCCCCCAAAAAAACCTCATCAGTCAAGAAACCTTTGACCTAATCGACGCAGATCCACCATCTTGATGCCCATATGTTTTTTATTGGGTTTATTGGCAATATCATCAACATGGTAGTCTTTTTCAAACAAGGTCTGAAAGAAAGAATTAATCTGTGCCTCTTTGCGTTGGCGCTTGTGGATGTTATTTTCATCAGTTTTCTCTTCATATTTTATGCAGAGCGAATGCGTGGATTTTTTCACGTATACCACCAGTTTAGAGACTTTGCGCCTGCTCGTATATATGGTAGATAAGAACATTGTGCGGCTTCAGTTCAGCGTCTGCGTTAATATCGGCTATCATCTCTACAGAGCGCTGTGTTTCCATTACGAGCTCAGAGATGTTTTTCTACCAAGTTTTTCGGGGTTATAATCGTTATCAGCGTGTCTGTGATAGGATTGATGCGTTTTGTAGTCACAGGAAGGTATCGTGTAGGTTGTTTCCACAATATGCATACAGGCCAAACTTTGTGGCTGATAACTCTCGGTGAATACTATTTCCAGAACAAGGAATTAATAGATACTTATGGCTTTTTTTTTTCTCGGAATGGGTTGCCCTGTTATTGTTTTAATAACAACCACTGTCACTGCTACTAAGCTGCAACAAACAAGACGATGGCGTCATCGTTCATCATCCAACATGTCTGACAAGGAAGCTGGTGTGACCAAAATGCCCATCTGGCTTTCTGTGGAGTTCGTCATTCTGTCTCTACCTTTCAGCATTGTACGAGTTTCTCCAATGATTGATTCTCGATTAAATATTGGCAGTCAGTATGAGAACACGTACAAACTTTTCATCATCTGCGGGGACTTGAGTTCCTATATGAGTTCCTGTGTGAACTTTTTCGTGTACGACATCACTGGCACCAAGTGCAGGGAGACGCTGCATCGTCTGATAGGATGCAAGTCCTCACAGCACAGCCAAAGGCATTGTCTGAACAAGCGAGTTTTAAACGAGACTTCGAAAAACAACCAGGATTGAAAATCTGATGATTTTCGTGCTTTGGTTTAAGTGTTTGGTTTAATCATGTAAATCAAAATCAAAGAATTCACTGGGACATAAGCATTAGGGGCAAATGACATACAGTTGCAGGCACGCATTCACCTGCTTTAGTCAGTATATAGAATTAGAAGCGTCAGATGATACAGATGAATACCTTTCCATTCGTTCCCTGAGAAAGGTGTATACTTCACAGCATCATTTAAGATTGCACTATTGGTTCATGTAACGTGTCTGTTTAGTCCCCATGTTTGGGTACCCACGTGCGTGTAAGTGTGTGTGTGTGTGTGTGTGTGTGTGTGTGTGTGTGTGTGTGTGCGCGTGGGTGCGTGGGTGCGTGCGTGCGTGTATATATATATATATATATATATATATATATATATATATATATATATATGTGTGTGTGTGTGTGTGTGTGTGTGTGTGTGTGTGTGTGTGTGTGTGTGTGTGTGTGATATGAATTTAAATCGCAAACCAAATTCATAACAGACTCTCTTCTGTATTTGTGAGACCAAGGATCGGACAACTCTTAATTGAAAGAACCTGAATAGACATATAGCACATAATCATTTTTACAATGGATTTCTTGTAAAGAACACTAAATTTGACTAGTAAGAACTGCTTCATGGTATCAACTGACTTCAGAGTCGTTTATCATTTGTTTCAAATGTGCCTGAATACAAACGAAAGGACAGCTCTAGAAGTTTAACTGTACGCTATACGCAATATGGTCTAGTATTGGCCTCAAGAAAACTTTCGAAAATGTTGAATCCTCTTTCTGTCACTCCGTAAAAAAGGGGCACGAATCCTTGATGACACGCTCCTTTCAGCAGAGACACAACTGTTGACACCTTACAGCTGTTAAGATGTTTAATATTTGTTGTCCATTATGGAAATTTGTTTTAAAACACACGAGAACCATGGGTTCAGTTTCTGTTTCATCACTGCGCGCCAACTAGTCCATAGACGCTACACCACATCTAGACGCTACAGCTTAGCGGATATGGTATAGCGTATATGGACTAGTCTGCACGCAGTGACGCTTCATTGATGAAACTGAAATGAGGCTCAGACGTCCAACCTCCAAATCGTAGGATCACGGTTCACACCTGAAGTGCCGCTGCTATCTATCGTGTAAGCGTCTTGCTGATTCCATAGTCAAGGAGTAGATCCATGAGAAGCGAGAACTGGACTTATTGTATGGGTCTTCCAGGTTTGTTGCAACAGCCAGTGTTTCTTCATTCTTTGGAATCCTTCGCATACTTCATAGGCAAAAGAGGCCCGTATTTTCCCATGTTCCCATGTACCTACCTGTTCTGTAGCCTCCTTGATTTGATGGGAGGGTTGGTCGGCTTTCAAGATCTCTTGCGAGGTTTCTTGCTATGATTCGTTCCATGAGCTTCTCTGCTATATTTTGCATAGTGAGCATGCGGTAGTCATTTAGCCGATGATGATCTTTTCCTGGCTTTGGTGAAGCTTTTAGGTAGCTGTGTGTCCAGTCTTCTGGGACATAGCCTTCATCAATACTTAGCTGGTAGAGACTGAAGAGTTGTTCTCTCTTCTCTTCTGAGAGCTGTTTGATGTTTGCATACTGCACTTTGTCTGGACCTGGAGCACTATCCTAAGTGCGTCTGGCTATTATGTCATCCAGTTCAGATGCTGTAATTTCATCATCAATGCTAGTCTGAGTTAGGTGTTGGTTTAACTTGGTCAAATATTTCTCCGTTCCCTCCAATTTTCTTTGATCACTCTGTTCTATGAAACGTTTAAGTAGAGCCGACGCTTTTTTTTCCCAAATTTGTCTTGAGCTTTGTGATCCCATCAGCGCCTAAGATATCCGGGGTTGCCTTCATTTTGTGTTTTCCTCCTGTGCCATTATGAGAATGTCAGAACTGAGTTAGTGTTGTGTCATAATTAAGTAACAGATAAAATTGTAGCCGTTTGGTATCTTTTGCTTCTTCAGCTACTCTTTCGAATTGTTCAGTTTTCTGATTCATGTCTGATAGCTAGATCAGGGCAAGGTTTTTCTTCTTTCTCTATGCCAAATTCTTACAGCCGTGCGTTTCTCTTTTCAGGTTGTTTTTTATGTCTATATTCTACCAAAGGGGTTGAACGATTCGTTTGGTTGTAGTACTCTTTCTTAAGCATCTCCTACTCCTTTTTTTTTTTTTTTTTTTTTTTTTTTTTTGCTGTCCCAACCTCTGCGCCACCTCATAGGCAGTGCACCCACGCCGCTCATTCCGACACCCCTGTGTCCACAGCCACGGCCCGGTAGGCCCCGCCGCAGCCCCCGGCACCGGCAATCCACAGGGAGCAGTCAATGTCAAGTCGTCAAGAGGCAACCCACCGGAGGAGACACTGCACTGCTGCCGAGTCACTTCAGTGTGTTCAGTGGCGCCTGTTCTGATCTAACATACGCAGGACACCACCTACTAAGCCCCTACTGACGACAATAATTGCTTAGTCGCGGAGCCGGCGTGAGTGAGCTCTCCCTCGGGAGGGCGCCACCACGTCCGTCCAACGACAGCCCCCATGGACTCGCCGATACCGGTGACCCGGACGGAACCAAACCAAGGCCACAGACGTGGAGAAGGACATCGAAACTGAGGTCACCATGAGAGCAGGGCATGAAGGGCCACCGAATTTGAGACTTTTTTTTCATAGTTTCTGTAAACTGAATACAACAGGGAAATGGTCACTTCGATGATGAAGTGCTTCCGCACTCATGGCTGCTGTGAATTTTAGTCCAACGAGTCCAAAGTCAATGACAGTGACAGGAACATGAAATTAAGAAAATAACCACGGTATTATGGACTGTGGTATGTCTCTATTTGACGCCAGGAGCGCAGATACAACCAGCCGTGTCTCCCTGATGAGTTCCGACCCAGCGGACGAAAGGCCTCGGAGCAGGCAATACAAATATATCTGCCTTTCAAAGGGATTACGATGGTTCCCTTATGCAGCCAGTGAAGATTTTTCATATCTGTAATATATTTTCTTAATTTCATGTTCCCAGTCCCCCCTTCCCCCCTTAAGTCCAAAGTTCTGCCAAGTCATTACTATGAAGACAATTTAGTTGTTGGCCTGCGCTTGTTTCCCCCCACTATTAGATTGTTCGTCTTTGTATTTGTCTGACTTTATTCAAGTTTAAAAGGCTGTGCCAGTCTTGAATAAAAAGTTACTCTGTGTTAGGTTTCCTTATGGGAGCAAAAACTACCCCACTTGTTTACTGTTTATAGTCAACAGTGTGTATTAAGAAAGACTCTCATTTTCTAGATACAGTGACAGTTGATCTGTGACACGGTATTGGATTACTCTGACTCTCTGTCACATTTACACTCGTTGGCACTGAAGCAGTTGACACTGGAAACTAGTATGTTCTTAGCACTAGCAACTGCTCAGAAAGGCCGGAGTGACTGTTAACGATGTAAGCCGTAATGACAAGATAGTGTTCTCAACGTCTCTGGCTGGCGTTCATAATGAACTAGCTGAATGGAACCAGTGAAATGAAGAAGTTATGCAGAACATAAGAAATCGTGTCTTGCCGAGCACTTTAAACTGTTGATAGACAACACCAAGAAATGGAGGAAGAGCAGGAACCTTTTCATGAGCTAAGGTCAACCACACAGGCCAGCAAGCAGGGACACTTTCTCTCACTGAATAAAAGCTGTTTGGCAGCAGAAGGTAGCGACAGGAAAAGTTTGGGAGTCACCCGATAGACACGGTCAACTGCGAGCTGCTTTTCACAGGGGTGCGGTTTTGCAGATTGTGTTAAACTCTGCTGGCTGGGTCGGAGACCGAATCATCTTGTAGTACTATTGATTACAGTTGTGCTGGACAGATGGTGTTGGACAGCTTCGTGAATGAATAATTGCCGTGTGAGAGGAAACACTGTTTTCCGTTTTTTTTTTTTTTTTTTTTTTTTTTTTTCTTTTTCTTTTTTTTTTTTTACCAGGTCACAATGATGATCGAAAACCTCACATGCCGTTTTACCTCACCCAGGCAATGGAGAGTGATCATCATAGAATTAAACTTGACTTAGGCTAGGGAGTTGTGGTTTAATTTTGATGATCTGGAGCTCTGACTGGAACGTGGAGTTACGGTCCCTCGCTGTTAGTAGTGGACTCTTGTGATGCAAAATGAGTTACTTTTTCTCAGTTGATGAATCAAACAAATACATTCAGACAGTGAAATATTTGATTTGAAGCATAGACCAGGTTAAGATTGGAATACCAAATGTCTGTGTTTCATGTGAATCGTTTCACACATGATTTTACAGTTTTACTCTGGTTGAACTGTTGAGCTGACTAATAAGGCAACATTCTTTTGGGCTGCTCATCAGTGACATCAGTCCCATGAAAACAACGGGTTCATTATTACTAAATGAAAGCTCTGAAATAGATCGCCTCCCTCGCAGATTTCCGAATATCATGACCTATATATATATATAGGATAACTGGTACAACAAGACCCGATATGTGGCATTCTAAGTCTCACTGACATGCAATCTATCATTACATCATATGTACATTTACTTTTGATCGATTTTCTGATTGTGGCTGAAATAAAGACTCGTGGTCTGAAAGGAAAAGAATTGTTGATTTTTGCATACTAGACCATCAATGACACAGAAGACAGGGAACAGCAGAGATAAAGGAAACGCAAAAGATGATAAAATAATCGAGAAAGAAAAACTGAAATCTGGAAGAGAGAGAGAGAGAGAGAGAGAGAGAGAGAGAGAGAGAGAGAGAGAGAGAGAGAGAGAGAGAGAGACGTCATAATTTACCGTATAGAATTCTTGAAATGGAGCACCTTGTTCCTGACAAGGGAATCAAATGTAATGGGTGATTGCTCTAGGATACCCAATATTTCATTAGTTATGGATTGGAAAGATGACATGGACGGCTTCTCAGAGGGGGGTTGATCGTTTCAGTGTTAAAGCCGGATGACATAAGGCAAATAAGCGGTAAATTCATATGCTTATCTAATCGTCATTAAGAGCACTCACCGAGGAAGATCATCGTCACTTTTATCGTGACAGCAGACCTGTTAAAAACCTACCTCAATATTCTGGCAAACCAGAAGATTTTACAGGGGCTGAAGGCTTGTTATCAGAGAACGGTGTGTGGATGCTTGTCCATAGAACGTGGCAATTCATCCTTAGGGCAAGAGTCTAAGAAACCAACCGATAACACGTAGGCGCTAGGACAATACGTGACAGCACCCAAACACATGCCTGCGAATCGAAGTCTTAATTTCGTCAAGCTGGAAGTGAGAAACCTTATCGTGACGGCAGAAAAGAGTGAGACTGTTGAAATGCTGTAAATGTCATCGTGTTGGTTAGACATTCAAACGTTTGACTTTTCCAACTTGTGAACATGAACACTCTGCAAGGGACACAGGGGCAATGGAGATCGAAATATGTCATGAACAGAGGTAACAGCACAAGTGATAGCAGCTGCAGCAAAGACTGATGGCCAATTATATGCTGGAAGGGTTGTAAAGTCTCCTGAGGAGGAATCCACGTCTCCTGAAAATATGAGACATTAAATTTTAGGTATTACCTGCAGAGTGGACAACGTCAACAACCAAGTCGCAACAAGATTTCATTGTAGGCAGTGCAGCTCCCAAACCAACAATAGCAGAATAATGGATATTTTTTTTTTTCCGAAGAAGGATATGTAGCTGATAATACCAAGGATGCACTGGATACAGTGACGGTCTCAGGAAACAGAAAGTAGTTGGTGAAGACCAGTACACTGGGCACCACTGTTGGTGAAGAAGGTATCCCTAGGCCTAATTAGTGTAGATGCACCTTATTATTCTTGAGAATCTGCGGCCTTGAGTATCTGTATACCCATATATGATTCCATCATTGGCAACATGAAGGGAAATATAGATGCAGATGATCCGTGTCACTGGAAGAGAGGCCTGTTAAAATAAATGATAAAAAAACCGTGGAAAACTGGCCATATATATGTATAAATCAAAGTTTGAAAACAAATAAATTAAAGCAAATTTAATTCCACTAATAGCTTTTGCCATACCAATCATGGCTCAGGAGCAGAAAAAATGCGTAAACTGTGTCCCTCACAGTGACTGAAAGCGCTAAGGTTGCTATTGTTAGTAACGAGAAGGTAACCAAAGCACAGAATGCTATTCACTCCCTTTCCGAAATACTATTGAAACACCTGAGATACTCACTTTGGAAAAGGAGGAATTCTTATCTTTAGGATCATCATCATAAAGACAAACTTCAACAATGATAACGCTCTTCCTTGTTTTTTTTATGTGGCATCAGTTATCGGATCATTGAGCACCTAAGGCAGTGACGATTTTTTTTCCCAAGGCCGAAATCCACCTCTTCATTTTTTGGTGCTTCACACTGTCCTCTTCATCTGAAAAAAAAATTTTTTTTAATAAATAAAATAGAAACAATTTCAACTACTTTTGCTTTTCCTTTTTTTTCTCCTTTCTTTTCGATAACGCTCTTCCTTACATGGTGGCGCTATACACAGTGCAGACACAGAGCTAGTGGATGACTCCATAACGAGAATTCACATGGACATCAAGGTAACAGCAGATGAAATCCCGGCAGCTTTCTACTGGCCCGGTCTTCAATAGGACGTTTCACGATTTGTCGAAATCCTATGACACATGTCAGATGACAATGCCAAGAGAGAAAGTCTCCAAAGTCTGAAATCAGCAGACACTTCCAATACACCTATCGAAGGAGCACCACTGAACATAATGGCCCACTGAGTCCTGAAAGTTTTACACCTGTACACTATTCCAGGAAGTATCATGAAACTGTTTCTTTGAAAAAGAGTGATACAGACTGTAGCTGAAGAGATGGTAGACATGTTCTTGATGAAATTCTGAGTGATCTGGGCAACCGATTATGTCAAAACTGCATGGAAAAGAATGACAACTCTAACCATTGGTGGTCATGTCACATCATCTGCTTACCATCTCACGTTCAATGCCCTGGTGGAGAAGTTTGATGGGATAGTGGAATCAGTTATGAGGAACCTGTGCAATGAACAGCGAAAGCAGTTCCACAAGTTCATCAATGTGGTATGGTTTGTGCACTGTGAGACACATAAAGAAACTATTTCATTCTCTTCTGTCAGAATTCTGTATGCAGGCGCCAAAGAGGATCTTTGCATGTTCTGAAAGGGCTGCGGACAAAAGAAGTGGAGAAACTAGGGATGAGGGACGGTAGGCACTACGTTTTTTCAAAGCCAACAGATAGGCTGAAAAATCCCACTTCAACTCACCATGAAGTTGAAAATGCTTTTTAAGGTATTAAACACTAGTAAGAAAGAAAGAAAGAAAACGCTTTTTGATTGTCCTGAAATGGAGAGAGTGCTAGCATCATTGCCTACAAGACACAAAATGTTATTGATGCTGTAGGAAAAAAAAAACTTTTTGCTCTTGCAATATGCCTGTTTGTTTACCCTTTTCATTGGTAATTGTAATAGTCGCAACCAGTACTTCAAACATTTGACAATATTTCTAATATATAAAGCAACTCGACCGGTTTCACCCTGACACATTATAATTTGTTAGAGGTATTTAAAGGCGCATTTAGGAACCTTTTGATAGCAAAGTTATGTACAGTTTCCATTACCTCAGTTACGGTAGAGAGAGAGAGAGAGAGAGAGAGAGAGAGAGAGAGAGAGACAGACAGACAGACAGACAGACAGACAGACAGACATACACACACAGACACACAGACACACAGACAGAGTGACAGCGAGAGAGAGAGAGAGAGAGATCTAGCTGTACGTCCTTAAACATGTATCGAATGATCCCAAGGGGAAAAGCGAGACAATGTTTTAGAGAATGCATGAAAAGGATTCTCAGGGTTGAGAAAATCAAACGCGGTCGCGCTGGCCGAGCTTCAAGTCAGGGAAGGACAAAGAATATCCATACAATGACAGTGAAACGCACAGTGTAGAAAACAACGAACAAAAAGTGTCAATGGGAATCCCTAATCCACTGCTGTATGCAGGAGAAAATATCTAAAATGATAGCTTAAAGGTACAGAAATGTGGAAATGCACCCCATCTTGTTCTTTTCTAGCCACTTTCCACAGATGAAACAGAAGAAGACAAAAAAATAACATTGGGTTATGATAGTTTAAATGAAATACTTTGCATAGTTTATGTTTCTTATGGGAAAAGACGTAACGATCCATACCAAGAAATTCAGTTCACAAAAAAATGGGGTGAAGAAGTGCCCCATGTTTGACGTATTAAGACACTTTATTTTGAACTTAATGATTTTTAGATAAGGCGAGGGATCCCTTACACCGCATTGGGAAGACAGGAGTGGGAAGAGCGAGTGTGGCTGGTCCCTACACACTGTATATGTGTATGCATGCGCGGGAGTCGGCTTTGGCGTGAGCAAACGTATGTGCATACCAGTGTATACCTGTGTGTGCATTCGTTTGTATGTGCCAAAGCCATTTGCACATACGCATGCACACACTCTTAAAGTCTTCAATAAATGAGAAATGCTAACTTTTTAAAAGCAGTTTTTTTTTTTTCAGAAACACCAGAGATTCAAGTCCGAAAACGTCACATACACCACTGGTACACACACACACACACACACACACACACACACACACACACACACACACACACACACACACACACACACTGGATGCTGTCTGAGACCTGTTTTGGGGTAGAATTACATATTGTTGCTGGATAAAGTGCTGTAGTATACTAAAAAAAGAAAAAAAAAAAACGGAAAAAAAGGTTTTCGCCCACCTTCGGGATGTTGCTTTGAATGCTTTCTTTATCTAGAGTTTAAACTCAACAGTACACATTGAAGTAATGAAGCAATGCTGTGCACTGCGTGTATGCTCTCATTCTGACTTTGCTATGAATGAAATGAAAAGCAACATTCGGGATTCTCACTTTCAGCTGGTGTTCATTGGTCTGAAATGAATGCCATGTCATCCTGGAAAGTTTTATGCTTGAGCAAATACGAAAAAGGAGATTTAATATTTTGGCTACACACAACGTTACACATTCTTTCTAATGTCACTGTACTATTGAAGAATCTAGATGTTATTTAGCGTAAGCTTGTCTGAAACTTCATTAACTGACCGATCTGAAAAAATCAACCAAACACCTAAAAGGGATTGCCATATATAACCCCAATCTGCAATGTTGTTTCAAAAGCAGTAAAATCTCAAAAAACTCGAATGCTTAATCAACACAATGAAATTTGCAGTATTTCGCCTGTTTTCGCTGCTATCAGAATGAGTTTCAGGTGATATATGAGACTACGGGTCACAAGTGTGCGTTTGGGTGCTGTCACGTAGCGCGCTCTAGTGCCTATGCTTCGTCAGTCGGTTTCTTAGACTCCCAAATCATAAATCTTAACTGCCGCATTCTCTGGGCAAGCATCAATAAGATGTCCTCCAATAACAAGTCTCGGAGCCATTAACATCTGCTTTGCCTGATAAATGCACCTACATGTCCAGTCTGTAGTCAGGATAACAGTCACTGTAATCTTCCTCAGTGTGGCTTTCAGTCTGTAGTCATGATAACAGGGGTGATACTCTCCTCAGTGAAGACAGCCATAGACATTACGAGCTCTCAATGACATTGAGATAAGCATTTAAATTCACTGCACATTTTTTCTCAGATCATCCAGCGCTGACAGTGAACCGATCAAACCTCTCTAAGAAGTTGTCTTTGCCATCTCTTCCATCCATATACGCTAGGGATTCTAGAATGAACATCATCATCTAAACTTCTGTGCTCTAATTTATGACGCCTCTCTCTCTCTCTCTCTCTCTCTCTCTCTCTCTCTCTCTCTCTCTCTCTCTCTCTCTCTCTCTCTCTCTCTCTCTCTCTGCATTGCCCAAATCTGTCACTACTATAGATATGATGGTGCCAGTTCTGCCATCTGCAGTCAAGTATTCTTTGTTTATAAACATTTAAAAAACCCTGAAATATTTTCAACTCCCTGGTTGCCTCAAACATACTGTAAGATTGGTTGCACCGGAGAGTAAATAATGTTTAGAAAATTGAAAATGCGTTACGGATCAGTTTATATAAGATGTAAAGTATAATTGTGACTGTTCGTTTTGCTCTATATGCAATATCTGCACCCAAAAGTGAAGCTTAATCTGCTGGTAAAATACAATCAAATATAGTTATATGTATTGACTACCGCACTTTTCTAATCCCCATACACCAATCTTTCTCTTATTGCCAGAAACCCACCTTCACGAAACACAACGATATTGGGCTTCATATTGACTTTTAATTCTAATCTGCTTGCAGCAGAATACCAGCTGTTCAGTTGTCTTTGAAGACCGACAACAGTTGTAGACAATAAAATAATGTCGATTGCAAAAAGCAAGACAAAGAGCTCCATATAATCAAAACGTATACCACGCCGCCCATGTTTAATGATTTCCAAAACCAATTCATCATAAACAAAGAAAACAAAACTGGACTACAAACGTCCCCCTGCTTAGCTCTTATAACAAAATCTGATAAATTTGCTCCAGATCTGTTTCTTGCTTTTATCTCACTACACATACTCTTTACAAAACGATATAATTTACTTTTAATTTCATTCTGTTAAAGAATAGGTCATAACAGTTTACGTGAAATGAATCGAAGGCTTTTTTCGAAGGCAACAAAAGCAGCATACAACTTCTGATTATTTACAAATTGTTTGTGAACTGCGGCTGGTAGACTAAACATATGATAAATTGTAGAATAATCTTTTTAAAAACCTGCTTGATGTTCTTCTATTATATTATTCTGAGAAATCCATTTACGTAATCAGTTAATAATAACGGAACTATAGAGTTTACCCACTTACATTGCACAAAGAGTATTTGTTTTACATCATTAATCTCCCCCTTCTTTAACAAAGGCAATATTATTGATTCTTTCCATTCTTCAGAATAAATTCCAGTATCAAACAGAAAGTAAAATAATTTGCATAAAAGGACTACAACAGCATCACCAGAGTTCTTAAAAAAATACTTAATGATACCATCAGGTCCGGCACTTTTACGCTTTTTTCAATTTTTTGGATAGCTAGTACTATTTCTTCCTTAGATATTGGCCTGCTATATGTACTTTCTTTCACTGATTATCGCCTCATTGGTCTCTGTTGACTCATTGTCGTCCTTTTCCAACAATTGGTTTTCTAAACAAACAACGCATGAGATAGAACCATATATCAATCTGAATACGAATAGGTATATTAAGACTGCACTAAGACTGTACTAGACTTGGTGTATCTGACTTTGCTAGTCATCGTTTCAGATACAGTAATATGAATGAGAATATAAAAACTGATATGCCCGCTTATGTAATCTGGTTGGGGAAGATGAAATCAAGTTCCTTTTTTTTGCTGTCCTGCTTGTTATGACCCAGGTGTGAAATTTATAAAAGGCAAAGTATATTCTAACCCTTGTATTTTCAGACTAACATTACTTATAGCATCAAGAAATGAAAATGTTCTCTTCAATCTTGCTATGTACATTTATGAAGCACAAAAGGTTACTTACCATATATTCCTAATCTTGTTGTATAGTGCATTTGTATTAGCTTTCTCTGTTCAACTTCTTTCATGAAAATATTGATGCGATTGTTTGTTACAGGTATCAACCCTTCAGTATGAACTGTGGGCTTAATCTGAATAAAATATTCGTATTACACATTCGTATTTGTATTCATATTCGTATTCTCTCTCTCTCTCTCTCTCTCTCTCTCTCTCTCTCTCTCTCTCTCTCTCTCTCTCTCTCTCTCTCTTCACAAACTTATTTCCATTTTCTTTCTTTTCTAGTTTTTCAAGTTTCTTTTGCTTTTGATGTTCCATTTTTGTTCTCAGTCTTGTTGAAAACTCCCTATGCGAAACAAACAAACAAAAACAGAACAAAAAACAAAAAAAAAAAAAAAAAAAAAAAAAAAGAGTTATGTTCTCTTCAGGCCATAAATTAGCATTTCCGTTGCATGCCTTGCCTTTAGATACAGTTCTACGATGTCGACTTCAGGATCCCGGAGACTGGAAGGGCGTGAGACTGGTATATGAGGTAGGTGGTGGGTCTGTTTGATCTTTTATTTTAGTTTGGGATTCCGAGGCAATTGTTCAGGACACAGCTGTGCCCATCATTGATGGTGGTACTGGGATATCCACTGTTAGCGAAAAAGTCGAACAGTTCAAGTGGCCGCGTTCAATCCAAATCTTCGTCATCAGAGCAGAACTTGCACTGGCGGAGAAAATCACACTATGGAGCGCTGTGTTTTGGGAATGGGTGGTGAGAAGATGTGTTGTTCAGGTATGATTGAGAACTAGTAGGAAACCGAGATTTTGAGAATTCCAAACCTCAATTTTCTACAAGGGCACTGATTCACATTCATGAGAAGGAATGGGGATCTCCAGCATGTTAACTGACTGGTGTTGCGTATGGTGGTTTGATGGATGAATGATTGGTCTCGACAACATTGAGGAACTTTAGGTCTTGTGGTATGAATATGGCTCTGTAAGATAGTAGTAGTCAGTGTTCTAGGTTTTCCATGAACAGAGGGATATTCCTATTTTGGTCCCATGGTGACACCACTGATTTGCAAGAAAGCGCTTATTATTAATTCTGCTATTACTATAATCATCATTATCATCATCAGCAGCAGCAGCAGCAGCAGCAGCAGCAGCAGCAGTAGCAGCAGCAGCAGCAGCATTCATACTTTATTATAAACTTTACTGCTCTTGTATTCTCCACATTTTCTATGCATTCATATTTGTTTTCTATTTCATCTTACTATCTTTCCATTTTCTATATTTTCTATATCATCATCATCATTAGCAGCAGCAGCATTACTATTATTATTATTTTTGTTATTCGTTTTGTTGTTGTATTGTTGGTTGTTGTTGTTGTTGTTGTTACCATTTGTAGCATTCTTCTTCTTCTTCTTCTTCTTCTTCTTCTTCTTCTTCGCATTCTTCTTCTTCTTCTTATTCTTCGCATTCTTCTTCTTCTCTCTCTCTCCTCCTTTCTCTTTTTCGTTTTCTTCTTCTTCTTCTTCTTCTTCTTCTTCTTCTTTTTCGCATTCTTCTTCTTCTTCGCATTCTTCTTCTTCTTCACATTCTTCTTCTTCGCATTCTTCTCTTCTTCACATTCTTCTTCTTCTTCTTCTTCTTCTTCTTCTTCTTCGCATTCTTCTTCTTCGCATTCTTCTTCGCATTCTTCGCATTCTTTCTTCGCATTCTTCTTCGCATTCTTCTTCGCATTCTGCGCATTCTACTTCTTCTTCTTCTTCTTCTTCTAATTTTTGCTTCTCCTTGCTCGTAGCATTTTTTGTCTCTTTCTTCTATCATTGTTGTTCTTGTTGTTGCCGTTGTTGCTATTATCATGATTATTGTTATTATTATTATTATTATTATTATTATTATTATTGTCGTTGTTGTTGTTGTCGTCGTCGTTTTCGTCGTCGTCGTTGTTGTTGTTTAAATCATACGTTCCTTCGTTCAACCTATTTCATCTTTTCTTTGGTTCCATTCCACATTTTTAGTTTTTCACCCAAGACCAGTGCCTGCACCAAGAACACGTAGGTACCTGTTTATCAGTCGTCTGTTTTCAACGTATTTAATGTTGTTTTCAATGCGTTTGGTCTTTCATGTCCTGCGTAAACAAAACGAGTAGATCGAAACGTGTCGAGACTGTTTTTTTTTATTTGTTCCATTTATCTTGCAGCCTAGTCTTTGCACTTTTGTTCCAGACTACGTTTGATCAGTTCCGCACTCAGTCTTAGCAGTGATGAATTGCTTTCTGTTCACACTGCGTCGTTACAGCGGCAGCTGGCAACAGGCGATCTACGCTTGTGAGTAGATCTATCCATTCACAAAAGCAAAGAAGCATAATTACACACACCAAAATACGCGCACACATACACATACACACACAAGCGCACACACATGCGCGCGTGCGTACTCACGCACATACACATACACATACGGACGCGCGTGCCCGCGCGCACACACACAAAAGTACGCACTTACATAAATACACAAATACACGCATCTCAATACGAACACACCCATACCCTCACATACACTCAAACTTGCACACTCACACACAGACTTACACACCACACACACACACACACACACACACACACACACACACACACACACACACACACACACACATACTCGAGCACTCGTACACACACATGCATTCACTCTCATAAACACACGCATGCACGCACACATACGCGCACGCACGCACATACACATCCACGCCCATTCAGGATACGCTTCGGTGCTCGCACCCCGATCCGTCGGTGCGCAACAGCAGGGGCCCAGAAATCCACCAGTCGGACATCGACACAAGTTTGGAGCAAGCTAGACAAAAAAGTATTTCGGAAGGATGTGTTCCATCAAACGGATGATGTAAGTGTGTGCTGCTGTGTGAATCAGACGACGACCTTCAAGATATTCCTGCGATCCGTGTTCGGAAGACGATCGCTTTTTCTGGTTTAACAACCAGGAAGAAAGACACATGTCATAAGAGGAATGTCTTAAATTGTCCTGCATTTGGAAAGGAAGACGCATCGGCAAACACGAAGCATGCAGAGACCCAAGCATGTGCTGCACGCTGTCCACGGACTGATCCAGTTTTACCTGGGGTGACCGTCGTCTACAGAACTGACAGTGAACACCAGTGACATTTTCTCGTTCATGATTTCATCACGTAAAGTGAAAAAAAACAGGATATTGCTGTGGTTTCCATGTTAATAAAATCGAAATTGAGTCGCGCGTTTGTTGTTGTACATCCCGCCGATTTGCTTAAAGGGCTTTTACAGCCTAACAGCATTAAAATTCGTTCATTCGTTCGTTTGTCCAAACATCAAAGCAATAAGCCTATAGAGGAGATAATTTCTACATAACACACACACACACACACACACACACACACACACACACACACACACACACACACACACACACAGAGAGCCCATATATACCGGAATTCAGAAAACACCAATTCTGTGTGACTACATGTATATCCAATACATGGTAGTCAAGGGTGCAAATTAGACGCCGAAACCATACTGATATGGAATATGCCTTGAATAAGATTTTAACGTTTCAAAAATTCGCGAATTGGTTCTAAAAAAAAAAACAAACAAACAAAACCTGTTAGGGGGAGAGGGAGGCATCGAGGAGAGGGTGGGGCGGTGGAAGAATTAAAAATATCTTCCAAGTGGATGAGATTTAATAAGAGTAACAGCCAACATTGCCAGGCCAGCCGTTCTCATAACTGGGATTAAAAAACACTTGACAAAGTCAACGGAAGCTTGAAGGACTTCATCTTATCATGAAGAGGCTGAAAGTGATTTTTTGTACTAGTACAGTCAAATAAAAAATGAGGGATATCGAGAGTCTGACCACATGCACAAGCAGGTGCCGGTTTTAAATACCTACCTAACCAACCATTAACCCGCAGCCTATGTACAAGGTTACGATTTGGGATTGGCCCTGGAGGATTACAGCATTTCGTCATATCCCATCTGTGCTTCCGAGCTGAATCTTCAAGATATTGTATCTGTCTTATGTTCCAGATTGAACTTGTCAGAATGTGGATAGCTTCAGATGAAGAAAGAAGGATATCACAATTCAAAACATCAGAACACACACACTCACACACACACACACACACACACACAAAACATTTTTTCAACGCACACGCACACGCACAGAGGAGAGAGAGAGAGAAGAGAGAGAGAGAGAGAGAGAGAGAGAGAGAGAGAGAGAGCGAGAGAGAGAGAGAGAGAGAGAGAGAAAGAGCTCGTGAATGAACGAACGAACGAGATCTTATTTTACCAGGTAATGAGCTAAAACAAATGAAATGCTTTTTTTTCCATCCACCCCTGGGAGGGAGAGAGAGAGAGAGAGAGAGAGAGGAGAGAGAGAGAGAGAGAGAGAGAGAGGGAGAGAGAGAGAGAGAGAGAGAATTGATTCACCGAGTCGTATTGTCATTAGCATCCCACATTCACTCTGATCGTTAATTAAAATAATGCGGACGGATGATAGAAATATCGAGGCATGTAGCTCCTCGACTCGTCGAAGGAGAATCTCTATCACTGCTATTGCTCTTCATCCTTTAATTCATGGCGTAGCAGAGTGTAAATGGTTGTACACTGGTCTGCTTAGAGCGATGGGACTGAAGTGTTAAATCCGGTATCGAATTGTGTGCTGATGTAAACAGTTCTATGCGCATCTTGAGACTCCACAGACGCTGATTTACAACACATTGTCTTTAAAATCATGTTAAATCAGTGCATCTCCTTACAAATTGTAATCACAGTTCACGTGCAGTCTGAAAATGATGTTGCTTGTGTCCACTTACTAGTTCAGCCATTGCTTTACACGACTAATTGTGAAAATCGCTTCGTTCTCTTCTGATGCGTTGACAGGCTTATACTCAACAGAAAAGCAAAAGTTTCAAACTTTAGCAGGTCCCCACGTAAATCACGAACTGTGATAAACTCTCTCTCTCTCTCTCTCTCTCTCTCTCTCTCTCTCTCTCTATCTCTCTCTCTCTCTCTCTCTCTCTCTATCTCTCTCTCTCTCTTAATACTAAGTTGAGAAATATTCTCTCAAAATGATCACAAATTCAAATTCATTAACATCAATACATCTCCCGAGACCAAATGTCACGTCACAGATGAATGTGTCATTACTGGCTCGAACACTACATTCAGTTGGGGAAAACCCTGAAAACCTTATTCAGTCAGAACACCTTGGAAACTAATCGACGTAGTCAGGTCCACCATCTTGATGCCCACTACTATATTTTATTGGGTTTCCTGGCAACATCATCAACATGGTAGTTTTTTCAAAACAAGGTCTGAAAGAAAGAATTAATCTGTGTGTCTCTTTGCGTTGGCGCTTGTAGACGTTATTTTCATCACTTTTCTGTTCATATTTTATGCAGAACGAATGCGTGGATTATCACGTATACCAGTATAGAGACCCTGCGTTTTGCTCATATACATGGTAGACAACAACATCGTAGGTCTGTATGGCTTCAGTTCAGCGTCTGCGTTCATATCAGCTGTCACCTCTACAGAGCGCTGTGTGTGCGTTTGTTTCCATTACGAGCCCCACAGATGTATTTCTACCAAATTCTCGGTACTATAATCGTTATCGGCGTCGTCTGTGGCAGGATTCATGCGTTTTGTAGTCACAGCAAAGTATCGTATTGGCTGTTCCATAATATGCCATACTGGTGAAATTTTGGGCAGACTACTATCAGTGAATTTTATTTTCGGAATAAGGAATTAATAGATACTCTGGATGGAATATGCTAGGGTTTTGTCCTTGGCATGGGTTGCCCAGTCATGTTCTCTCATCACCACCATCACTGCCATGCCATCAAACTGCAACAAACCATACGATGGCCGTCATCGTTCATCGTCCACCCATGTCCTGACAAAGAAAATGGCGTGAACCAAAATGCTCATTGGCTTTCTGTTGAATCTTTGTTCTGTCTTTG
>JADBJO010004141.1:201938-211393 GCA_016801955.1 Conus betulinus | reverse complement strand
TCACGTTTCTTCCTGTAACCGTACGGATTCTTCCACGTAAATCTGTTTTTGGCTTGGGTACCTTGCTGACCTAAGGTTTGTTTAAGTCGTTTGACATAGTCCACTAAGCTGCCCATGATGTGAAACGACTCTCCATCCACGGGCTCTGAAGGCTGAGGAAATCCAGGATCTCCCACGAGCTCGGTAGTTTCAAGGTTGCGATCTGTCACTCGTTTCCCCAGCTTGTATCCTCTAGGAAACTTCACTTTGAAAAACCAGCGTTTACTGGGGCTCTCCGCGTTATGTTGAGGAAGGCTTTGTCTTTTACTGATTACTGTGCTACCATCCTCAGCGCTGCCTTCTTCCCTGGAATGCCTGTGACTGGCTTCCCCGTCAGCCAAATGGCTGTCTGAATGTGGAAGCCGTTCATGATTCAGAGCGACATTTTTGGAACTCGCTTCACCGCTGCCAGAGATACGTTTGTGTGGCTGCTTTTCTAGCCAGTCCTGGACTCTGAGAAAAAAGAAGCGTGGGGTCAACTGGGCTGCTTCTTTTGATGTCTCGAAATGGTCCTGCATCGCGCGAGGGTCAGGGGTCTCCACGATGTCCGGCTGGCAGAATGGAGGAGGCGCACTATCAGACTCTGAAGGTGTCACTAACAGTTTTAATAAGCGCTCTGCCTCTTTCAGTAGACTGTCAATCAACCATGTGACATCTATGATTTGTGACGTTGAGTGATGGTCAACAGTTCCGAACTGCCCCTCATCCAAATATGGAGGCAACGAGCGGGGTTTAGTGAGAAAGCAGCCCAAGGGGCGATATCAGACTTGGGAAAAGAAAGAGACTGCTTCACCTCAACACTGTTGGAAATAGACAGATCTACAGGTATGTGCCCAACAGGTAATCTGTTTCGGCTCCATTCCAGTGAATGATAGGGAGGCACGCGTCCACTTGATACGCTGTTTTGGTTCAGTTCAGTGGGAGACTCACCAGGGAAAGGTCCAGTTGGTATACTGTTTTGATTTAGTTCAGTAGAGACTCACCAGGGAAAGCTCCAACTGGTATACTGTTTTGGTTCAGTTCAGTAGGAGACTCGCCAGGGAAAGCTCCAACTGGTATACTGTTTTGGTTCAGTTCAGTAGGAGACTCGCCAGGGAAAGCTCCAACTGGTATACTGTTTTGCTCCCACTGTCTTGGGAAATCGGATGGCCTATATTCATCTGATTCAGCGTTGTGATGGTCAAGTGGTATACTAAGAGGGTCCAAGGCTGACGGCGTTTCGAAAGGCATGTCGCCAGTTGACGTTGCATCATATCTGTTCTCTGATGGAGTCTCGGGCTCCCAAATGGACCTCCTGGTCAAATCATCATGTCCTGTCCTCCCTCTCTTTCCGATTTTGTAGCCATCAGCAAGGACTGGACCAAACTGGTGCTGGCTTCTCTTTCTTTCCTGCACATTCATATCTGGGTTATACCCTCCTCCCAGCGTCCGACCAAACTGTTGCTTGTTCCCGTCTCTCTCCAGCAGATCATCTATGTATGTATGAACACTCTCCGCCATGTCTCTTTTTCTAGTTTGGTACCCGCCTCGTAAGACAGAACCAGAATGTCTCTTACTCGTTTGAACTTCATCGGTTTCCTGTTCGTCTGAATTTCTACCCCCAAAACTGGATTCTCTTTTGCCCATTTTGTAGCCTCCCCCGAGCACTCGACCAAACCGCCGCTTACTTTCATGCAAGAACAAATCTGGTCTGTTAGCTGGTAACTTTTGTCTCTTTCCTATTTTGTAACCCCCTCCAAGCACTCGACCAAATGCCGCTTGTCTTTATGCACAAAGTCTTGGCTATAAGGCTCTGGCCTTTCTCTCTTTCCTATTTTGTACCCCCCACCGAGCACTCGACCAAACTGCCGCTTAGCGTTGTACATGTACATGTCTGGATTATTAGCCTCTAGTTTCTCTCTCTTTCCCAATTTGTACCCTCTGTTGAGCACTCGACCAAACTGCCGCTTACCGTTGTACATGTACATGTCTGGGTTATAAGACTCTAGCCCCTCTCTCTTTCCTATTTTGTACCCTCCACCAAGCACTCGGCCAAACTGCCGCTTACTGCCGTACGTATACATGTCTGGGCTATTGGCCTCTCCATGCTCTCTCTTTCCTATTTCGTACCCTCCATTGAGCACTCGGCCAAACTGCCGCTTACTGTAATACGTATACATGTCTGGGCTATTAGCCGCGGCGTCCTCTCTCTTTCCTATTTTGTATCCTCCATTGAGCACGCGGCCAAACTGCCGCTTACTTTCATACACATACATTCCCGGTCCATTACCCTCCATCTTCTCTCTCTTTCCGATCTTATACCCCTTCCCAAGCACGTGACCAAACTGCCTCTTCCCCATCACCATGTCACGCACAGTGCCCATGTCTGATTGTACCAACGTCTTTGAGTGTGAATGGCGAGGACGCTGGATCAAGTCTGGAACCCTGATGGTTCTGCTGTCTGGGTTCCTTTTGCTGACATTGTCGCCATCGTCTGGAACGGTGGCAGACTGTCTTTTCCGGGCCATGCGTGTGTCTGCCTCACCCGCCGGGTCCTTTTCGTCAATCCCCCAGTCAGTGTTGCCCTTGATGATGTCAGGGAGTTGCAAGGTGTCAGCACGGGGTGGCTCGTAGTTCTGAAGTGGAAGTTTCGCTGGCGTCACGGCTTGAGGTAAGACATCATCAGTGACTTCGATGAAAGGCCTCTCCAGGTAGCTCAATCCATCGGCATTATCTGAAACAAAGAGCTCAGTATATCAGCATCATCTGAAACAAAGAGCTCAATACCTCAGGATAAAATCCGAAACAAAGACATCAATACATCACGATAATCTCACACAAAGAGCTCAATACATCAGGATCATCTGAAACAAAGAGCATAGTAAATCACGATCATCTGAAACCAAGAGATCAGTACACCAGAATCATCTGAAACAAAGAGCTCAATATATCAGGATCATCTGAAACAAAGAGCTACATCAGGATGATATAAAACAAAGAACTCAGAACATCAGGATAATCTGAAACAAAGAGCTGAAGACATACGGATAACCTGTTTACAAACAGCTCAATGCGTCAGGATTATATGGAACAAAAAGCCCATTATATCAGGATCAACTGAAACAAAGGGCTCAATACCTCAGCATCATCTGAAACAACTAACAGGAACAAAAAAAGGAATAGCTGTGGTAAATGTGAATTCGAAGTGTACGCGCATATATATTAATACATTTGTAGGCATAGGCAACACACACACACACACACACACACACACACACACACACACACACACACACACACACACACACACACACACACACATACACACACGCGCGCGCGCGCGCGCGCGCGTTTGTTCTTACTGTCTTACCACTGTTATCGTCTTAGGTGTGATAATTCCTGTAACTTTGAGTGGAGGCCTAGGTCCTCTGTGGAGGTCAAGACGATTAAAACACTGGCCAGGATGGGGTAACATTCCTGACTCCATGATCCTATGATCGGAGAGAGAGAGAGAGAGAGAGAGAGAGAGAGAGAGAGAGAGAGAGAGAGAGAGAGAGAGAGTCTGCAAATAGCCATCTCCATCATCATCGTTACTTTTTTTTCTTATCTTTTACACCTCTTTTAAAAAAAAGTCTTTCACCCACCCATCCATTCACACACACACACACACACACACACACACACACACACACACACACACACATGTACACACACACACACACACACACACACACACACACACACACACACACACACACACACACACACACACACACACACACACACACACACACACACACACACACACACACACACACATGTACACACACACACACACACACACACACACACACACACATACACACACACATGTACACACACACACACACACACACACACACACACACGCACACACACACACACACACACACACACACACACACACACACACACAATGTTGGCGACTCTGCAGGTTAATAATGATTGGCTGAGGCGTTTGGATATATTATGGGATGTACATCGAACAACGAGCACTAGATGCAACAAACCCTGTCTTCTACCGTCTTTCCCCCTCATGCATCGTTGTCAGTGTGGCTTGTAGGTGCTAACTGGTGTAAACGCTGCGTGGGTTTTGTGCGTGGCTAAATGAATCACCTTCAGTCGCTCGATGCGTGGGATACATAACAGGAATTTTGAGTTATAGCGATCGAAGAAGAGGTTTTATGAGGTGATGGAACAATGGTGGTCGAAGAAAAAGGGCGATAACCAATGGGTCGGCCTTTCGGTAACGACTTCTAATCCAACATGCTCGATCGGCGGGTCTTGTTTACAGAAAGATTCTTGCTTCTGGATTCAATCCAGTGCATGGCGTTTTAAGGCCCAGCCGACTACCAGGGCTGTACTATCGGAGCTGCTGTCACCTGGTCAAAGTCAATTTCTCAGTTGTGAAAAAAAAACAAACAAACAAACAAATCCAGTCTACCATTTTTTTTAACATACACAAAAGATTCAATGTCCAGTTTGCGCCCACTTGAGAAGATAAGTGATTGCCCGTACTTCGTTTTCATAGTCCTGGACGTTTTGTTTGTCTTACCTGAAGAAGACCAAAGGTCGAAACGCGTTGTGTTTTGTCTTGTAATTTGTTTTTTTTCCGATTGTCCGGTGGAACGATCATCATTTCTCTTCTTAATGTGTTTCAATTTCCACCTGCAGTCATCTCACTTTGAATTGAGTTTAAAGGTCTTCCTTCCATAATATAATGGATCAGACGAAAAATACTGATTTCTTTCAGCCACTCTTCAATTCTATCCAGTCCAACATTTCTGAACAGGATTTACGTCAAGATAGAATTTGTAATGTCCGTGAAAGAGAAACAGATACGGAAACTGCATTCGAGAAAAGCCACGGCCCTTCATGCTGGGAGTGTTGTGAAGAAATATTCTAAGAGACATTTAAAAGCGATTGCTTATGGCTGTGGAGTGCCAGTTGATTTCTAAACTACACAGCCATCTATAATGAATTGCATGCGACATTACGGGTGTTTAGCGCCGTGTGTGTGTGAAAACAGAAAACTCCTTTACGATCATTTTGTTTGTAGATAATATAAAGCACGAAAGTCAAAACAATGATATTTCTGTACACACACACACACACACACACACACACACACACACACACACACACACCTCTTTCTCTCTCTCACGGAATGGCTCACTGTCCGGACAAGTCAGCTTGAAGCTGATACTGACTGCCCCTAATCATGTGCAGAGAAAGCGGTCAGGAAAAGACAACTCCTGAGGGTCATATTGACTGCCCCTAACCATGTGCAGGGAAAGAGGTCAGGAAAAGACAACCCCTGAAGGTCACACTGACTGCCCCTAACCATGAGCAGAGAAAGCGATCAGGAAAAGACAACTCTTGAAGGTCATAGAGATTGCCCCTAACCATGTGCAGAGGAAGAGGTCAGGAAAAGACAACTCCTGTCGGATCTCTGCTCAGTTCATGGTCATTCTTCCTATATCATTCGTCTCACTCCGTCTGGGTAGTTTCTCTTATCTCTGTGGGCGTTCTCCGCCTGTTTTGTCTGTCTACCTGTCTGTCTGTCTCTCTACCCCCCCCCCCACCCCCCCTGCGCGCCCTCTCTCTCTTTTTTTCATTAATTCTGTATCAATTTGTTTTTATGTTTCCGAGTTATCCTGATTTATTTTTCCTTTTTTTGTGGTTATATTATGTTTACACCCCATATATATATATATATATATATATATATATATATATATATATATATATATATATATATATATATATATAAAACAGAGAGTTTAAAAACCACAACAGACAAGATAAAAAGATTTCCAAAATTTTCGGCTTTACTGCCTTCCTTTATCCATGCATAAAAGAAAGTGAATAAAATTCACTATCTTAAAACAAGAAGCTAAAAAGGATTTCACATACAGGCAATCGTTCAAATGGAAGGGGAGCAAAGGGACGTTATAGTGTAAGGAAGAGGGGCTGAGTGACAGTGTGTGTAAAAAACGTGCGCGCGTCACGCACATACGGGGGAGTGTGGGCGTAAATGAGTGTGTGTGTTGTGTGTGTGTGAGTGAGTTTGTGTGTGTGTGTGTGTGTATGTGTCAGTGTGTGTGTGTGTGTGTGTGTGTGTGTGTGTGTGTGTGTGTGTAGTGTGTGAATAGGGGGGGGGGGGGGGGGGGGGGGGGGAAAGGGGGGGGGGGGGGTGGGGGGGGGTGGCGAAGGTAAAAGGAGTCCAGAGGCGTAGAACATGAACACAGTTATTGTAGTGCGTTGAGTCCGAAAGGATGGAGAGTTTTCAATTTTCTTATCCAGAATTTTTCCCTACAAATTCTGTGCGTGTGGCTGTCTGAAAAAAACTTTTTCTATCACCATGCATTTCATGTTGGCCAGGGGTGTGGTTGGGCAGTTAAAATGTTGCGTGACTAGAGTCCCGATGTTGTTCTTGATGTGAGATCTATGCAGATAGAAACGTTTTCTGAGTGAATTTTTTGTTTCACCAATGTATTGAGAATTCTGACAGAGTTCGCAGAACATGAGATAAATGATGTTATTGGTTTGACAGTCAGTATGGTGTCTTAGAGTAAATTTTTTTTGGTCTGGTGGCTAATGAAACTGGTGGATTCCAAGGCGTGCTCTCTACAAATAACACATTTGTTGGAACATTTGAAAAAACCATTAGGATCTTTTAGATTTAATTTGATGGGGAGGGCTGAGGGCATAAGTAAGTCTTTTAAGAGAACGGCTGTTTCTTTCTCCTAGGATGGGTGGGTGAGGTATGGCCTGTTTAAGTTTGTCACTGGTGAAAACTGTCTGATATAATTCTTTAAACCATTGACGCAGAGGGGGGTTGCTAGGGTTATGAGTGACAATAACGGGTGTTCTAGGGTTGGACAGCTTAGGTTTGTAAGTAAGAGTATCATGTCTGGGTGTCTTTTTTGCCTTTTCAAGAGCAGTGCTTAGAGTTTGGGGTTTGTAGCCTCTTAGTCTCTGAAATTCGAACATCTGCTCTGAGCGGTTAATGAAATCTTCTGGTTTAGAACATATACGTCTGACTCTCAAAAACTGACTGTAGGGTAAATTCCTTTTGCAGGGGGGGGGGGGATGGCTAGACTTGTAGTGTAAATAAGCATGTGCATCAGTGGGGTTTGGTGTACAGATCTGTTTGGATAAAGCCATTCTCTAAGTATAATAGTACGTCAAGGAAAGGAAGTTGTTCAACAGAGGTATTGTGAGTGAATTTAATGGTGGGATGAACTGTATTGATATACGTCAGGAATGTTTGTAGGTCAGTCTGAGTCCCTGTCCAGAGTAGCAGTATGTCGTCTATAAACCTTTTCCAGAAGTGCTGAACAACAGGAACGGGCTGTTAGAAAGAAGCTCTGTTTCAAACCTCCCCATAAACAGATTGGCCACAGAGGGAGCCATGGGAGTCCCCATGGCTGTTCCTGAAATTTGGTGATATATATGGTTTTCAAAGATAAAGTAATTCTTTTCCAAAACATGATTCATAATTTCTAGAAGTGTATCAGTGGGAGGTATGCTGGGGTCAGCTTTTTGATTCAAATAATATTCAACTGCATTATTCAGCTCATTCTGGGGTATGTTGGAATAAAGTCCCACTACGTCTATTGTTACCAAAATCAGGTTGGGAAAGGGTCCATATTTTAAATTCCATTCTTCGACGGTGTTTAACAGATGAGTAGTGTCTTGGATGTAACTGGGAAGAGAAGCAACGGTATCACGTAGCCAGTGGTCTACTAATGCTGAGAGTTTTTTTCCGTAGGGCCCCCCACCCCTGAAACAATAGGTCTACCTGGGGGCTGCTGTAAGGACTTGTGAATCTTGGGAGGTGATAGAATAGAGGGGTGCGAACGGATTTCATGTCATTGATTGCCATTTAGAGGTGTGTGGTATCGATTACACCTGTATCTAGTAATTTATTGACAATATGATTGGAAGTTTTCGCTATCTGGGTGGTAGGGTCTTTGTCTACTACACAGTAATGGTCAGCATTATTTAAAAGTCTATAAGCTTCATTTATATAGTCATCTGTATTTTGCACAACGACTGTCCCACCCTTGTCTGCCATACTTATACGGATAGTTCTATTCATCACAAGCTGGCGGAGTTCTCTCACTGCTAAACGTTCACTAAAGGCCAGATTGTCAAATTTGGGTTTGAGTGTTTTTGAAGTTTTCAACACGGCTAAGTAAAGTATCACAAAAAAAATATCCAGTTCTTTTTCCCTTCCTTTGGGTGGCAAGAATCCTGTAGGCTTGTAGAATTTCGGAGGGGGTTCAGAGTCTGAAGGGGTGTCGGGGTCATAGAAAAGTTCCTTCAAACGAAGTTTTCTGCAGCCTTCAGCCACGTCGTCACACAGTTGGCCGTGGTCCAGGGATGAGAGGGGTGGGGCAGAATTTGGGACCCAAGGACAGGACACGCATCTGTTCGTCCGTCAGCTTTTCGTTGGAAAGGTTAACGACTAACTTTCTGTCTATCACTTTGTTATCATCAGACACTACCTTGTAGTTTCTCTTGAACCTTCTTGCTCCCACGTGTGTTAGTTCTTTCAATTTGAGTAGCATGAGAATCTACCAGTTTGGAATTTCTAGCGTGCAGTAAGGTTTCTAGTTTCCAATGTTTTTTCTTGAAGTAGAGATTTCCTTTTGGCACAGTACAGATGGTATTTGAATCGAAGAATTCCTTCGAAGGTAAAAAAATCATATTCTTTAAAAGGTGGTAAAATATGTCGTCAAGAGATGATCTTTCTTTATCGACAAGCATCTTGTAAGTGTCCCTACACGCCCTTACAATGTCCACACTGGCAGCAGTTAAGATACTATTCATTGAAGCGTGTAGGAAAGGCACTTTGGGCAAAGCATCATGGCCGAAATTGAGTCTCATACTTTTTTGGAGTTACACGATGGTTCAGACAAGAAGTAAGGAAATGTACATGTGACTCGTACCTCACCAGTCTGTCCACACTTCTAGTGATGAGCACCTTGCAGTCAAGGGCTGTCTCCATTGTGCTGGATCCAGTGAAGGATACGGAGAAGATCAGCAATAAACTTGAAGTGAACAGCACACAGGAGACACACAGTGGAGGATGTGATTTCTTGCCTGGATCGTTGCCGATTCTTTGAGGTTTTTCATAATTGTTTAAAACAGAGAGTTTAAAAACCACAACAGACAAGATAAAAAGATTTCCAAAATTTTCGGCTTTACTGCCTTCCTCAGTGGTGGTGAGTCAACTGGCCGGCGAGTCACACAACATTTATCCATGCATAAAAAGATGAAAAAATAGGGGGAGATAAGCATTCATATCTGCAGTGGTAGATAGTTCTGCCTTACTAACAGTATGTGCTTTAGTGGGTGAATGGGGAATAATAAATGCTTCTCAAAAT
>JADBJO010004141.1:176938-184438 GCA_016801955.1 Conus betulinus | reverse complement strand
TGCGTCATTCTGTCCACAAGTTTGATCAAACCAGACCACGCCAAACACGGCATTGCATATTATACACTGCATATACTTTATCTAATCATAGTCTACCATCTTATGAACATTCTCAACACAGCATTCCATATTTCAGGAACAGCAGATACAAAATAGACTCAATGTGTCATACTCTAAAGTCATGACACCATATTGTGGACAGGTAAAAACATATCTCCCATTCAATGAGTGCCCAACACCTGTTCTATGAGTGGTGGCAAAACGCAAGAATAAAACAATAGAGGTTTATGATGAGCCAGAAGCCAGAACGAAATCTAACAGACCTAAATCACAACACATGGAAAACATCCAGAAAGCTAAATGTGCTTTTGTTGTTCTCAATTTTCCTCCATAGCCTAGTTTCACCAGCTTCCTTACTGACATGCCACGTCTGCCGCAAGCGGTTTGTTCAGTCTATTTTTAGCTCTTGAGTGTCAACGCCATCTTGTGGCAGACAGTATGTGTCACTGACAGGACTGACGGCACGAGGCTGTGACCAACGTCTGATTTCATCAAACAGCTCGCGGGGCATAGAAATGCCTGAAAGACAGTTCCTAACCAGGATTTGTCTGCTGCAGAAAATGTTCCAGCCACCAGCATATTTTTGTTTCTTGAGTTCTGAACCCTGATTGGTTGCGGATTGGCCGTTTTGGGAAATTTCTACTTTTGTCATCGTGTCAGCCAGTTGAGGTGAACATCACTCTGAGGTACTGCTGTAGATATTGTGGGTCATTTGGGGGAGATGGTGGGTTGGGAGGAGGAGGGCTGGCAGTCTCCATGTCTGTGATCTGTATGTCAGCAGCATGTAATTTGAACAGGATATATGAACCTTTGTATCCGTGGCTGATTTACAGACCAACGGGAAAATGCCGAAAAGTTTTTCGCATTGTCAGACATGCATGAACGTCTTTGCATATGCATTAACTCTTGCTGGCCATATTGCTTCAGTGAACAAACCTTCTGACATCTCTAACAGCTCTTTAAACTTCTGTGTACGTGCATGCGTGTGCGTGCGTGCGTGCGTGTGTGTGTGTGTGTGTGTGTGTGTGTGTGTGTGTGTGTGTGTGTGTGTGTGTGTGTGTGTGTGTGCGCGTGTGTGTGTGTGCAGAACACTTTCGCCTTTCTTTGTAGGTTTTAGTTTTGTTTACTTTGTATTGACTTGTGCATACATCTGAAAGCTGTTAGACCACAGCCAGTACCTAGCATTTTTCGGCCCTGGCATCTTTACCTATGTCAAAAATATGTCTATCTTTTTTTCAGGACTTAGTGAAGAATCTCAAAGAGCAGCTGAACGACCGAGAGGCCAGGATCAGATCCCTGGAACAGAAGCTCACACAGACCCGTTATGAGGTGGATGAAACGAAACGGGAACTTAAGCGCACCAACCAGACCTTGAAGAGCGCCAAGGAAGACCTGACCAACACCAAAAGGGAGCTGAGAGACACCAAAGATAGCCTGAAGACCACCAACGAAGAGCTGAAAAGCACCAAGAACGACCTGAAGAACACCAGAGAGAAAGTGGCGAACATGGAAAACACGGTGGAAGAATTGGTCAAGAACATGCAGGACTTACGCTTTAGACCGTGTACCGACGACTTGCCTGGGGCCGAAGAACAACAGCAGCAGCCTCCTCACAACCATCAACATCAGCGCACGGAACCGTCTCATCACCAGAGCAGTTCTTCACGGAACCAAGCAGCCAGTCAGAGCCTGTCGTTACCTCCCATTCGCTACAACTTCCCCCCGCGGGACTGAGGATGAGCCCTTGGTGGCTTTGTGCGCAGAGCAGGCAAGAAGCCAGAGGAAAAAGACACCAGATTTGGCAACACCAGGGCCTTCTTTTGCCAGATCTTCTTCCTGTCTCATGATCTTTCGAGAGGAGAGAGGAAGAGGAACGTCTTCAAACACGGCAAACCGATGTGTTGGCCTGTGTTAGTGGCAAAGGGTCATCACTTTCCTGCTCACATTATCATTACGGTGTTCTCTGCTTTCAAAACGCTTCCATGCAGGGAGATAAGAACACGGCCTCCTTGTTTTCGCCAGAAGTTCTCTCTCTCTCTCTCTCTGTTTGTACGTGCGTTCGTGCGTGCGTGCGTTCGTGCGCACGCGCGCGCGCGCGCGCGCGCGCGCGCGCGTGTGTGTGTGTGTGTGTGTGTGTGTGTGTGTGTCGCTCGCGCGCATGTGTGGTTTGATTTGTCTTTCGCGTTTCTGTGAATCGCTGCTCTGTCTGTCTGTCTCTGTCTGTCAGTCTCTGTCTGTCTCTGTCTGTCAGTCTCTGTCTGTCTCTCTCTTGGGAATGCACTTCCAGTTTATGAAAAGTAAACAGCTTGTGTCAAAGGCTCCGATCTGTAAGTGGTATCGTGTGTTTTGTGTGCATTAGTTGGAACTATAGAGTCAGCAGCGTCATAATTTCTTCACCTTTATTATTTCGAACAGTGTGTGGAAGTTTTCTCTCTCTCTCTCTCTCTCTCTCTCTCTCTCTCTCTCTCTCTCTTTTTGTGTGTGTGTGTGTGTGTGTGTGTGTGTGTGTGTGTGTGTGTGTTTTAAATTCCTTTTCTGTACCGACTCACTGTTAGAAAGGCAGAACTGTTCCGTCGGACACTGAAGATTCGAAAGTAGTAGGACGGTGTTATAATAGGTTTGCCGTTCTCTCTGTTTTTCCATGGACTATTAATGCCAAGACGTGGTGACGTTAAACTGAATCCTGGACCTACTCTTAGCACCAAAGGCGAATACGGCGGACACTGTGCGACAATTAAGACTGGAGATAGCCGGCGAGATATCGGCCACTTACAACCCTTCCCCATGTTGAACCAACTATGAAAGATTTGATGTCATGTACGCAGGATCTGACCAGGAGGGTTCGGTGGACTGAAACCTGATTTTGATGGAAAGAAAGAGAATATGAAAGAAATGAAAAGGTCAAGTGTGCATGTCTGCATGAGGATGTGCTGTCTGTAAGACATTAAGTGTCTGAACTCAAACGAGAAAATGAAAAGCTTCAAAACGAAGTGACCGAGGGCGGAAAATGAAGCAAAATTTAAAAAGAGAGGGGGGTTAGTTACCGCCAAGGACACAGACCAGCAAAGTACAGGACAAGACACAATGCATTTCGAACTCTTGGGTCTTCTTCAGGCAAAAACAAATAGCAATTAGGACAGTGAAAACGAAGATAGAGGAACTAAGAAGAGAAAACGAAGAACGTTCTTCATTTCCACTGTCCTAAATGTTATTTGTTTTCGCCTGAAGAAGATCCAAGAGATCGAAATGCATTGTGTCTTGTCCTGTACTTTGTTTGTGTATATCCTTGGTGGTAACTAACCCCCTGTCTTTCTAAATTTTGAGAAAATGAGAAGTTTGAAGAACGAGTGAGAAGGTTTTTTTTTTCAGTAAGAAATAAAGACTGATGATTTAGCAGGACGGTCAAGAGAGAGCAAAATCATAATCCATGGCGTATCTAGACAGGGAAAGGAGATGAGGCAGCAGTGTCAGGGACTGGATCAGGAGCTCATCACCAACAAACTCGAGCTGACCAATGACGTTCAGTTTGACAGCTTCACCAGCTGTACGGAAAGCTAGACTCTCCCCTCATCATTGGCAACTGTACCTTGTACAAGGGCAAAGAGCGGCCACTAGGTGCCAGATGCAAGCTGCAGGGATTACGTGTGTACATGGGGAGGGCTTTACTCAGCGAGTCAGGGAAATCAGGGTGGAAAAAAAAACTCATTTCACATTTAAAGCTTGCACCCCCCCCCCCAAACAAAACAAACAAAACAAAACAAAAACAAAAAACAAAAACAACAACAACAACAACAACAAAAAAACAAAAACAAAAAAAAAACCCACCACCACCACCAACAACAACAACAACAACAAACAAAAAACAAAACAAAACAAAAAAAAACCAACCAACCAACAAACAAAAACAAAAAAAAACGCCAGTAAAAGGGCTTCAATGGTTTTTGATCGTCTCATAATTGCTGGTGATAATACCGTTTAGATCGGGAAGAAGACAATCTCAAACATGTCATTTTGGGAAACGGCTAACCATTCATAGAAATGTGTTTCCGTTGAAAATATCAAAATTGAACGTTCATGAAATTGTAAACGTAGAAGAGGGAACACTAATTAGTCTGACACCGGCAGCGTGTGAATTGTTTGAAAAATGTGCACGTGCAAGTCGAGCGTTGGCTGGTGACGCAAAGGTGTCTGGGGCAGGTGCGTGTGGCGGTGTTCACACATGTTATGCTAGCGTCAGTGAACACGTGAACGGAACACAGGCCCATGATGTAGGTCTTTTTGATGAACGTGACTCTAGGTACATAACTTGTGATGAAATCAATCTCCGTTCTGTCAATTTTTATGGCCTCTTTGTCTAACACAGTAAATGTTTCTTCAACTAATATCAGCTGTTCGCCTATCTTTTCACTGTGTTGTTCAGAAACCTCTGGAAGCAGTTCTGATTATCCTGAAAGTGAGAAAGGTCAAGATGGTGTGAGAGGTTAAGACAATGTCAAAAGTCCGGGAATAAATGGAAAGCACATATTGTTCTTAAACTGTAATACTTGTGGTTTGCTTTCAAAGATGATAGATGAAGATTTTTGTGTCCTATACGGTTTCTTTCCATTCTATATGTTTAGTTGAAACATTTGTGGATGACTTTCAATCTTATAGAAATCATAAGGTGTTCTGTAAGCCTGCAACTTGCTCCACAAAGCAAGGAAAGCGCTCTGTTGGAGTTTTATGTCTGGTCAAAAAGGAAACTTTTGCCATACGCTCAAGACAGGCATACTGCTTATGAAAACACCGTTATGTTCCTGATTCATCGGGGTATTTTTTTGGCTTATGAGATGTTTAGTTTGTTTGTGCTAACTGACCACCAGAAAATTCACAATACTGTTCTTTCCACGATATTGATAATGGCATTACTGATCTGTATTGCTGATGCTTTACTAACTCTGCCTGAAATACTTTTACTTTTCATCTGGAGATGTAAACAGCAAAACATCTGATGTTCCACAAGATTTGAATGCATATGAAATTGTCAATCATTTTCTATGAGATGAGTAACAGATGTTCTGAAGATGAATACTTAAACAGAAATGGTAAGTCGTAGTTAAGTATGTGCACATTACTAAGGACTATGTATCTTAAACGGTATATGTAATGGCGACCATCAACGTCATCTCACACACATATCATGGAAACAATGTGAATGAATATTTCACAGCATCCTGCGATTTGTTTGCTGTGATCCATCCGTTTTGCAAACTTTATGTCGCTGAACGAATTGATTCCGCCTATTTATGTTTGGAATTTAGCATTGGTGCCCTTCAAAATAATAAAGCAAGATATATGGAAACAAAAAAAAGAACAAATTATTGAAAAATTTTTGTGGCATGATTAACATGCTGATTTATGCAATAAGCAAATGTATAGCAAGTAGATACTGTTGTTGATTGGAAGAGCTATTGCTCTCATCGACCAGTTAATAATGCTGCTATTGATACTTTTAATGTATTATGTATGAATGTATTATAGAAGAAGCTGAATGCCTATAGGTATTAGAAATAGGTATTAGAATGGATGGTGTGAATACAGACCATGATTGGTTTGATAAAGAATGCACTAGTACTAAATTAAAGACAAGAAAACATTTGTGGATAATACAGAAAAACGTTATATAAAGAAGATAATAAAACATATTGTCTTGCACGAAGACAGTACAAAAAATTAATCGATAGAAAGAAAAAAACAAAATAACAGTTCTGTACTGTATAACTTGGTAAACTTGGAAAATGATCAGCAAGAATTTTTTGCGTTAAATATCTGTGATAACAATGCACAGATTCAATGATGTAACCATTGATGACTGGTCTTTGAATTTCATAAACTTATTGAAAAAGAGAACACCGAAGAAAATGTTATTGATATGAGCAACGAAGTAGTAAACTATCCAACTGTCGATCAGATGTTCACACTCTTTGTGTCAAAACAGAAGCAATTTTCACTGAACTGTAATTCATACATAGCTTTTGTTGAGTTCGAAAAAGCTTTCGACTCTGTATCAAGATCATTACTTTGGCCAGTGCTCCGAAAGCCTAGGATTCAGAGAAAGCTCTATAAATATATGATAACTATGTACAGTTTACCGACTATATCATGTGCATAAGAAGGGCAACACAGATAGATGTAAGCTGCCCACACGTTTTTCTTTGTTTCTTGAGCTGGCCCTGGAAATGATAGAGGAAGGCATGGATCAACACTGACTCCTGATTTCATTGATTAAAAAAAAATGTTATTAGCGGATGACATTGCCTTACACTCTTACACTGCAGCTGGTCTTCAAACACAACCGAATGATTTCTGTAGCGCAGCCTCAAGACTTCAGCTCAAGATTGACATGGAGAGCTTAGTGTTGTTGTATTCAGGAAAGGTGGCTATCTCGCAGCGAGAGAAAGGTGGTTTCTTAATGGAGAACAAATGAAGATTAAGTGTTATAAGTCCTATATCTTGGTATATACTTTCCCACTAGGTTTAGGTTTGTATTTCCTTGTGAAGACCTTGCAAGCCGAGCAAAGAACGCCTTGCTGTGTACCATGCGTAAGTTGTACATGCTTAAGAAGAATTCAATTGCAGTATTTTTGAAAATATTGGAGAAGCAGGTGCTGCCTATTGCTAATCACGGTGCTGAAATATGGGGATTAGATAAAGCAGTTGTTCGTTTTGAAAAGGTCCACTAATTTGAATTAAAAAAAGTGCAGGTGTACAGTTTAAAACGCCGAATGAGTCAGTGTACGGAGAGAGAGGACGCCCACCTTTTAATGTACATACGTCTGTACAGTGTATTAGAAATTAGCTTAAGATATCACATACGGATGAAAATAGATTACTGTAGCTAGACTCAGATAGTATATAAACACTGGTTTCAAGCATTCAAGAAATCGTATCTCAGAACGGGTCTGGAATTGTATGGTTAAAGCAAGCGGTTGAAAATGTCAATGCGTTTCTGCCTGAATTTCGCCAAAGGCTTGCTGATTGCAAATGGCAAAAGCGGAATGTACTTGTCCAAGGACGAGACCGATTTTTTTTTTTCGAATATTGAAAAGGTCCAGGGGCCGTGAAAGGTACCTTGTAACTGATGTTGACAGACATATCAACGGTTATCTAACAAAATTCAGAATGATAGACATTGTAACGCATGGGGACCAATACGCTGAGGTATTAACTGATTCTGTAACATGCTCTTTGTGCAGAGATGCAAAGGAAGATGAAGTACATTTTTTGTTTTGCTGTCCAAGTGTTGTGACCTTCGACAAGAATACATTTTATGAATATTTCGTGCAATCTGTGTCTATTCAATGTGGCCATACAAGTGACAATAATGAAAACAAGACACTGAGGAATGTAGGCATGTATCTATATAAGGCGTTTAAAACGCGTGCGACTGCAGTCAAAGAA
>JADBJO010004141.1:166938-171938 GCA_016801955.1 Conus betulinus | reverse complement strand
ACCAAGAAGCGCAATTCTAAGAATATTTTTTAAAGTGATCGTAGTTTAGTATTGTTCGCAGTGTGCAAGTAATCTGAAGAAACTTTAAAATCTACACCTGTCGCTCTCCTTGATCTTAATTTCCCATATCTCTCGGAAAGCATTTATTATTCTTTGTTTGAACGTGGTCAGAAACAATAATTCATTGTTAAATATTGTCAAAATAATCATTTTTTGTTTAAATATTGTCAAAATAGTCATTGTTTGTGTAAAACATTGTCAAAAACTTAAGTGTAAAATCCAAACCTATCACTTTCCTAGATCTTAAATTCCATTGACTGTTGGAAGCTATCTAACATTCTTTGTTTCAAAACAATAATTCTTTGTTTAAATATCGTCAAAACAGTCATTCTTTGTTTGGATATTGTCAAAATAATCATTCTTAGCTTAAATATTGTCGAAAACGATATCTATTTCATTACATGTTATCCATAACAAACTGTTAAATCTAAACACGTTGCTCTCTGTGATCTTAAAAGTCCTCGTGATTATAGGAATACATATATCATTCTTTGTGTTAAAAATTGTAAACCAACCCAACAAACAAGTTACCATTTCCAGCAGCTCTGTTTATCCATACCTCCGAGCAACCATAGCCATCCACACATGCTTTCATGGATGTTGCCCAGTCTGAAACTTCCCCACGCTATCTTAGACATATTACACTGAATAAGAAAAGCTTGATGGAGTTAATTCGTACCTTCTTTTCTTTTCTTTCCCTTAAAGGAAACCAGTAAGGTAGGCCGCAGATAAAAGTATTTATATCTCTAAAAGTTCATTGAGGATACAGTAAAGAACACGGTAACATCAGGAACTCTCAGTAAAAGGGGGAAGGGGTGGGGGTAGGGGTAGGGGTGGGGGTGGGGGAGGGGTTAACAGGCTAGCACGGTGTTGCAAACTGTGCTTCAATAGATGATGTTCAGAAACCTGTAAGGGAGGTAATACGAGTTAGAGCTCGCTCTCTGCAAGAGTGACCCCGCCTTTTTCATGGGACACGTCTAGGGGGAAAAGTACAAGTTTGTCGGAGCGCAAATGTCACGAAGAGAGGACACTTACGGGTGTTATTAAAAAAAGGAAATAATAGTAATAAAAAAAGGTTTCTGAAGGTTAAGGGGTGTGTGTTAAGGTTATATCAGGTTAAGGTTTTATGATAATGATACTGATAATCAGGGTAAGGACAGGTTTGGGTAAGATTAAGATAAGAGCTAGGGATAGCTTTCGGGAGATGCACTTAAGATAGATCCATCAAACTGGTACATTAAATGCCTGTGTCAAAATTGCTTTGGCCCAATTAGTTGACGTACCCTGGCTAAAAGAATCCAGGGATCATCCAAACAGCCGAAGTACTTGAACGCTATGGTACAAATGCATCAGCTAGGGATGAGAACATTACGTGTGTGACCGTTTTTGATTACCCCGTCACATGGGCAGCCACACTCCAACTTCGGGGGATTTGGGGGACTTTCTTTCTTTCTTTCTGTGTACGCTTTCTTTCTTTCTGTGTACGCAGGCTGATACTCCTGCGAACACTGCCTGTATAGACAGGCAGTGGAGTTTCGTGTGTGTGTGACCGTTTTCTATCCCGCCATTACGGCAGCCATACTTTATCTTCGGAGAAGGTGCATGCTATGTGTAACGTGTCATCCATACCAACGGCCAAACTGGCCTTCTCTTCCGAAAGTTGGTGATGGGATTTTACGCGTGTGCAAAATGTGTGCGTGCGTTCACACACGGAATCTGGTTTATAGTCTCATTCGAAGGACTGTATGGGGATTGGAGTCGGAACCAATGTTAACTCCGAGGGGAAAAAAATCTCTCTCTTCCGAAATTCGAACCCGCAACCCGAGGATCACGAGTCTGGCGCTCTACCAACTGAGCTATTCCAGCCCCTTTGGAGACTGATAATGTTATGCTAGAAGCTTGTCACGACTGAAGACAATCCCCGCATAACTATGCAGAGCATAACAACATCTTGATGTAGCCTTGGTGTTCTCTAGCCTATGTCAAATGGCCTGACACAGCCTTCAGCCAAGGCGGGGCCCCAGTAGTCAACTTAACAGTTCAACCAGAGAGAGAACATGCCAAAACATGGATTTGAAACGGTACGCTTGCACCACAGACAGTCGACATGCCGATCGGTATCTTGGCGAGCGTTTCACATTAATATAAGTCTGAAATGTAATTAACAACGAACCGCCAAGAAAACATAGACATACGAATCACAAGACAAAACACGACGCGTTTCGACCTCTTAGGTCTTCTTCAGGCCAGATACAAACACTCAGGGACAACGAAAATGAAAATGAATATGAATATGACTGCAGTTGCCTCACCTTGCAACTAGATCATATTAATGTTTTTTTTTTTTTTTTTTTTTTAACTCTCCAGACCTATATGTTTGACCTTAAACAGAGAAATGGTAACTCAATTTGTGATGGAAAGACGGGGGTGATCTCGCCATGATTTTTTTTTTTCTCTCTCCCCCAAACAGGTGTATTCAACTTGCGTCTTAGTGTGACGGAAATATGGATGATGATCCTTCTTGCTGTCTGTGTCAGATTCGCATCAACCAGATTATTCACACTTCTTTTCGTGTCAAAATGCACAAATACTCTCCGTGAATTATGAGGGATGTAAACACCGGGAATATCATCCTATCTGGCTGTATACCGCCATGTTCGGAGTTTTGAAGTCTATTCCTCGAATCTTTCATGTGTAAACGTTGAACAGACTGAGTGATTCACTCCTTCTTACGATTTCAGAAGCAGATAAACATTTGAGGAAAAAAAATCCAAACAAACAAATAATAACAATAATAAAAAAAAAAAAACCATCGAAACATAGAAACATTCTTCCTAAATGTCACAATGTTTCGAAAAAGTCTCTACCTTTTGCTCTAGTTCTCCTGGCCACTTCCTCGATAGACTTAAACGACGATTTAGTTCGAAGAGAGAGAGAGAGAGAGAGAGAGAGAGAGGAGGGGGGGGGGGGGGGGGGGTTGGGAGAACAGAACTAACACGTGAAGAACAAAATGTTTTTTTCAATAAATGAACCAGACTTTGCATACCAAAATCAGAATAAAAAGAATGTCGTAAAAGTAGCAAACCAACCCACCTACTTGCTGAAAAAAATTAAGAAGCCAACGAGCAAATGAACGAGTCTGCCAAGCAACTAACAAGTCTACAAGCCCCCAAAACATTGTCTACAAACCAGTAAGTTAATCCCAAGCAAGAAACCAGCAGGCGAGACTACCACGAGAACCAGAAGACACAAGCTAGCAAGCTGGGTTTGCAGGCTGGCAGAAGGACCAGTCTAAACAGTCACGAAACCAGAAAGCAAAATGACAAGCTATTTCTTTTTTTACCCAACCTAAAACAAACGTCAGTGAACAGCTCAGTTAGACAATATAAGAGCTGTCAGCTGCACTGATCAAATGGTTCACACATGAAAACTCTTTCAAACACAACAGAACAGCTCTCTAACTCCGATCTTATATACTCACTCATCGCTTGTCTGTGGGAAGAGAACCAGGGTTGTCCGTCGGCCTATCTGTCCGTCTGTCTGTCCGTCCGTCTGTCTCTGCTGACCGGTGCAGTGGTCAGCACAAGAGGCCAGAGACACTGTCCTTTGTCATGGTCGCTATAAATACGGACTACGCCCATCCACACCGGAGGAGGAGACGGAGGAGGAGAAGGAGAAAGAGGGGGAGGGGGAGGAGGAGGAGGAGGAGGAGGCAGACGCAGAAAAGCTCACCAATCAAGATGGTGAAAGAGATGCTTTGAAGTTCCGGTGCAACCCTCCCACACCCCTACCCTTACTATTCCCCCCCCCCCCCCCCCATCACCTGTCTACTCCTAAAAATTGTAGAGATGAGAAAGTAGGTATATGTGACAGCTAGTTCGTACTTGATTATCTGATACAGATATCAACAGCATTAAGAGCAGTTGCTACAACAATGATAACATGCTTGATAGCGATCGAGGATAATCAGTGATTTTGTTTATTTTTTAAAGTGTTTCTCTCTCTCTCTCTCTCTCTCTCTCTCTCTCTCTCTCTCTCTCCCTCTCTCTGAGTGCTTGTATGTGTGCTTGCATGCGTGTGCGTGTGTGTGTGTGTGTGTGTGTGTGTGTGTGTGTGTGTGTGCGTGCGTGCGTGTGTGTGTGTGTGTGTGTGTGTGTGTGTGTGTGGTGTGTGTGTGTGCGTGTGTGTGTGTGTCACGCGCACTTGTACATGCATCCACAAATATGCGCGCGAGCAGAGAGAGAGAGAGAGAGAGAGAGAGAGAGAGAGAGAGAGAGAGTTTACCATTAATTTATGTCTTCATTCATTTTGTTTTGCCAGGACAGTGGTCCCGGGGGTCTCAGTATCGCCGGTGACCAGGACAAACATGATGGGAGAGACGTCACTGACGTTGCTGGCTCCTTAGGGATGAAAAGAACAGTCAAACAGACAGTAAAGGGGTGAGGAGGAATGAGAATGGAGCCTGCAGCTGACGTGCATCGGTGTGGGTAGGCAGCTGCGTTTAATAACAGAGACACTATCTATCGATCTGTCTATCTATCTATCTATCTATCTATCTATCTATCTATCTATCTATCTATGTATGTATGTATGTATGTATGTATGTATGTATGTATGTATGTATGTACGTATGTATGTATGTATGTATGTATCTATCTGTCTGTCTGCCTGTCTGCCTGTTTGTCTATCTATCTATTTATCTATCTATCTGTCTGCCTGTCTGTCCGTCTGTCTGTCTCTCTGCCCATCTATCTATTTACAGCACAGCCGGGCCCCTGTGCTTAAAAGAAATTCCACTGAGAATGCTGAGCTGTCATCACTATTTTGGTAATGTGCTCCTCAGGATTGTCGAACTTTGTAGTCTATACAATATCACCGGAGAAATATCATCCGGCCGCAGATCAGACGTGTGTAGGTATCCACTGTGACGCTGCACCGGC
>JADBJO010004141.1:146938-151938 GCA_016801955.1 Conus betulinus | reverse complement strand
GTGTGTGTGTATGTGTGTGTGTGTGTGTGTGTGTGTGTGTGTGTGTGTGTGTGTGTGTGTGTGAGTGAGTGCGTGCGTGCGCTTGTGCGTGCGTGTGCGTGCGCGCGTGCGTGCGTGTGTGTGTGTGTGTTGCGCGTGTGGAGGAGCCTGCATTAAAGACACACACACGCTATTTCGTTTACTGCACGTGATGCAGCACTGATTCGTAATCACTAGTCTCGGTATTCATGTCCGCTGTGCTAGGGAAACAGCGAAGATCTCGTCATTCCAAAAAGAGTTTGCAGCGAGTCGAGAACATTCAGTGGTAAAAACTGAAGAAAATGGTATAAGTTCCATGGATGCTTTGATGTAAAAAGGGGGGGGGGGGGGGGGGGGGGGGGGGGGGGGGGGGGGGGGGGACATCCGCAAAAACTCGTGTTTGGACAGGTATCAAAGATATTCTGCGCCGTTTTGAAAATCCTCGGAAAACAGGTACAGCTTTTAAAAACGATGCCAGTTGATGTTGTAAGCCAATAGCCTTTTTTTTTTTGTTTTCAGAACCAAGACCAAACCATCCTGATGCAATGAAACCCCAGCCCTTTGGCAAGATCAGGATGTAACGAAACACCGGACCAGCCTAGGCTAATGTTGGGACCAGTCCCAAACCAATACAAGACGAGTTGAAGCTGCTACACCGAGAGCCAGACTGCATCAAGACTGGATTATTTTGTGTCGTGAGCCAGCCTGCATCAACCCAAGATTATTTTGTGTCGAGAGCCAGACTGCATCAATACAGGATTATTGCGTCAATACAGGATTATTTTGTGTCGTAAGTGAGACTGCATCAACCTCAATACAAGGATTATCTTATGTCATTAGCCAGACTTCAACAATACAGGATTATTTTGTTCGTTTGCCAGACTTCTTCGATACAGGATTATTTTGTGTCGTGAGTGAGACTGCATCAACCAATACAAGATTATTTCATGCCACCAGCCAGACTTCAACAATACAGGATTATTTTGTGATGTGAGCGAGACTTCTTCAAAACACAGGATTATTTTGTGTCATTAGCCAGACTTCATCAACACAGGATTATTTTGTGTCGAGAGCCAGACCTCATCAACACAGGATTATTTTGTGTCCAGAGCCAGACTTCATCAACACAGGATTATTTTGTGTCGTGAGCCAGACTTCATCAACACAGGATTATTTTGTGTCGTGAGCCAGAATACAGGATTATTTTGTGTCCGTGAGCCAGACCACATCAACACAGGATTATTTTGTGTCGTGAGCCAGACTGCAACAATCAATCAGGATTATTTTGTGTCGTGAGCGAAGGATTATTTTTGTGTCGTGAGCCAGACTGCATCAACCAATACAGGATTAGTTTGTGTCGTGAGCGAGACTGCATCAACCAATACAGGATATTTTGTGTCGTTAGCCAGACTGCATCAACACAGGATTATTTTGTGTCGTGAGCCAGCCTGCATCAATACAGGATTATTTTGTGTCGTGGGTGAGACTGCATCAAAACCAAACACAGGATTATTTTGTGTCGTGAGCCAGACCTGCATCATCAACACAGGATTATTTTGTGTCGTGAGCCAGACTGCAACAATCAATCAGGATTATTTTGTGTCGTGAGCGAAGGATTAGTTTGTGTCGTGAGCGAGACTGCATCAACCAATACAGGATTATTTTGTGTCGTGAGCGAGACTGCATCAACCAATACAGGATTATTTTGTGTCGTTAGCCAGACTGCATCAATCAACACAGGATTATTTTGTGTCGTGGGTGAGACTGCATCAATCAACACAGGATTATTTTGTGTCGTGAGCCAGACTGCATCAATACAGGATTATTTTGTGTCGTTAGCCAGACTGCATCAACCAACACAGGATTATTTTGTGTCGTGAGCCAGACTGCATCAATCAACACAGGTTATTTTGTGTCGTTAGCCAGACTGCATCAAACAACACAGGATTATTTTGTGTCGTTGGCCAGACTGCATCAATACAGGATTATTTTGTGTCGTTAGCCAGACTGCATCAATCAACACAGGATTATTTTGTGTCGTGAGCCAGACTGCATCAACACAGGATTATTTTGTGTCATTAGCCAGACTGCTCAAACAACACAGGATTATTTTGTGTCGTTGGCCAGACTGCATCAAACAACACAGGATTATTTTGTGTCGTGAGCCAGACTGCATCGAGACAGGATAATTCTGGTGTCGTGCGCTACAGGCCATCCCTTATGTGGTGTAGAGGGCCATCTTCCACCAAAACAACACCAACACCCGTCGGTACCGGACCGGTCTGCGTCACGGTAGGAATATGTTTTGCGGTACTGCAGTGTCAGACTCGGTGCCAGCATGGAACTTTCAGCACAGGAGCAGTCTGTGGCACGGCAGGACCAGCATGTGTCGGTGCTGGAGAGTTTACGTCATCGGCGACGACCAGCTGACCGCCTGTGTGTGACTCGGATGTTCACTCAGGTAAGATTTCCTTTGCTGCCCCTTTGCTTTATCCCAGACATTGAATTGCCGATACATGTTTTGTTTTAGCTCTTTGATGCATGCATGTTCCATTGACATTTTACACACACACGCAAGCACGCACGCACACCACGCACACGCACACGCACACGCACGCGCGCGCGCGCGCGCGCGCGTGCGCACACGCACACACACACACACACACGCACACACACGCACGCACACATACATACCCGCACGCACACTCACACATATAAACGCACGCGCGCGCGCGCGCGCGCGCACACACACACACACACACACACACACACACACACACACATACACACTTGCGTGTTAGCGTTAGCGTATGGCGCGCGCGAAGAACATGCACATCTTATTAAGCAGCAAACATTTTGTCTGATTTCGTTTTCTGTCAATGCACGTATGATAATTATGATCTCTTCCCTCCTTCTGTGTCTCTCTGTCTCTGTCGGTCTGTCGGTGTGTGTCTGTGTGTCTGTCTGTCTGTATGTATGTATGTATGTGTGTGTGTGTGTGTGTGTTGTGTGTGTGTGTGTGTGTGTGTGTGTGGTGTGCCTGCCTCTGTCTCCGTCTCTTTGTCTGTCTCTATCTCTCTGTCTCTGTCTCTCCCTGTCTCAGTGTCTGTGTCTGTGTCTGTCTGTCTGTGTGTCTGTCTCTGTTTCACTTCTCCGTCTCTCTGTCTCCCTATCTCTGTCTCTCTGTCTCTCTGTCTGTCTGTCTGTCTGTCTGTCTGTCTCTCGCCCCTGAGGAGATGTGAGTGTAAATACATAATGCCGTGCACCATACCTCTCTGCTGTCTGTACTCTCTCTTTCTGATGGGAAATCAGTGTGATTTTTTAGGGGTGGTGGGGGTGGTGGGGGTGGTGTAGGAAATGAAAGCTACAGAAGCAATGCACATAAATTACGTTTGTCAGACATTATTACACCACGATCATCCAGAAAACAAAACGAAACAAAACAAAACAGAAAAAAAAAAAAACCTTCATTGTTGCTGTAGACTTCTGAATTCGAGTAATCGCCTCCTTCTCTCTGAATTATATTATTTCCCTATTGAATAAATGACAGAAAATCCGAACACGGAATCGGAATACAGTACTTGTGTAAAAAAGAACAAACAAACAAACAAACAAAAACGAACCCCTAAATTCCAGGCTTTCAAATGGCAAACATTTTGTTCGTTACTTTTGTACATTACAGTTTTAAAAAAGATTGAAACAGATAGTGACAAGTTAGAGGAAAATCAATTAACGCGTATACTTCCTTCAGGTCTTCGTAAATGTCCGACTGGGACAACGCAGAACTTGCTTTGTATGAGACGGTGTTGTGTGTGTGTGTGTGTGTGTGTGTGTGTGTGTGTGTGTGAGAGAGAGAGAGAGAGAGAGAGAGAGAGAGAGAGAGAGAGAGAGAGAGAGAGAGGTATTATTTGGGGGGGAGGGGGGCACAAACGGAAAGCTTCGGCGATAGCTCACGTTGTCTCTCGGCGATTGTTGAGAAAACGGAACTGTCGTGGATTCTGGCCACCGTTGAAGCGTTCGATGTGCTGTTTTTGTTGGTGATTTTCTGATCCAGTTGTTGGAAAAGAAAATAGGAAAAACAATGAGTGGACGGACGAACAAAACAAAACGAAAAAAAAAAAAAAAAAAGAGAGAGAGAGAGAGAGAAAAGAAAAAAATGAAAGGCAGGGGACAGGGAGGTGTTAACAGTTAAGACATAGGTACCTGCAGCGCATTCTGAATTAGGCCGCCTCACGTGTAAGTGGCGGCAGCTGTTTGTACCAATGACGTTATCAGAGATGAGGGTGTGTGTGGGGGGGATAGAGGGGGGATAGCAGCTGGCTAGGTAGGTCATGAGAGAGAGAGAGAGAGAGAGAGAGAGAGAGAGAGAGGGGGGGGGGGGGTTGTTTGGCTGAGGACCACAGACGGAAGATCCCACATACTGTGGACTGGTGTCTGCCGCCTGACAACCGATCTTTCACAGCGAGGTCAGGAGGAATGGTAGATCTCGTTTGGGTCGGGTTTCTTGGTTGTCATATCTGTCGACGTACGTGTGTGTGTGTGTGTGTGTGTGTGTGTGTGTGTGTGTGTGTGTGTGTGTGTGAGGGACAAAGAGAGAGAAAGAGAGACGGTGTATCTGTATATTTACTCACCTATTTGTCTTTTTCCCCTTTTTTTATGCCAAAGACAAGACAGATCTCTCTGTCTCTCTGTCTCTGTCTGTCCTCTCTCTCTCTCTGTGTCTCTCTCTCGTTCACACACACACACACACACACACACACACACACACACACACACACACACACACACATATATATATATATACATATATATATATATATACACACATACATAAATCATGTGTGTTTTCTGTCATGTGTGTTTCTGTCATGAGTCTATCTATATATGTACCTTTCCTTTGTTTTTGCGCTGATGCTATACACAAGACAGACTGATCTGTCTTTGTCTTTCTGTCTGTCTCCGGAATAAAATGTCTGTCTGTA
>JADBJO010004141.1:139846-143855 GCA_016801955.1 Conus betulinus | reverse complement strand
GGGGGGGGTGAGAGGGGGAGAGAGAGGAGAGAGAGAGAGAGCGATGGATGGGTTTTGAGACAGAGAGAGAGAGATACGGAGGGGGGGGGGGAGGGCGGAGGGACGATTGGGTAGTGCGGAAATGGGGGTGAATAGTACTGGGTGTTTGACCACCTTCTTAGCAAAGTCAAAAGGTCCACAGACAGATTCTTAACACGGATATCCGGCTTTGTTCCAACATGACACCAGCTCCGAACGTTAGCCCTAGTCGCTGCTTTTTGTTTGGTTTGTGTTGTTTGGTCTTGTTTGGACTGTTTATTCGTGATATTCGTTTGTCTGGGGGAGGGGGGAAAGGGAGTGGGAGGGAAGGGGGGGGGGGGGGGTGGGCAGTTTGATGGAACAAGCAGCCAAGCAAGAGGTTCATTGCACGGTGGTCTTCCAATGAGATGAGACTATACACCGAGCTTCCGTGTGTGAACGCACACGTAAAATCTATATGTGGTTGATGCGTACGTTGTAGGTTCGTAAATGAGTCGGGGAAAAAAAAAAAAAAAAAAAAAAGTGGTTGGTTCAATTTCTCTGTACACACGCCACGTCACGTGATACATTGCATTTTCTATTAACACACATTGCCCTGATCAACACACAAAAAAAGTCGATCTCGATCTTCCCTGTCAGTAGCAATTCGGCCCTGGCGACAGATGAATAGCAGTCTAGTCAAGCACCATACTGGACAGGCACGTGGCCCCGACACATTTAATAACACATTACACACGAACAATACAGAGAAAAGATACACAAGACGAAGTTCAAACAATCGTATACTTCCTGAGTCCGTTTTCTTTGATGACTACAACATCCCCTTCATCTTTGACACGAAACAAAATATATGAATAGGAGGATGGAGGTTAAACAAACAAAAAAAAACAAATTAAAAAAAAAAAACAAGAAAAGAAAGAAAAGAAAAAAGAAAAAAACAAAACAAGAAAAGAAAGAAAAGAGAACAAGTGGGAAAAAAAAAGTTGACAAGTTGGAACACCCCCCCCCCTCCCCGCCAAAGAAAGTAGTCTGTGAGAACTGGATGTGAAAGAAAGAAACCTTTGTTTCTTCTCTCTCTCTCTCTTCTCTCTCTCTCTCTCTCTCTCTCTCTCTCTCTCTCTCTCTCTCTCTCTATCTTTCATCGCCATTGTTGTTTGTTTCCCTTGCATCTTATAAAGTAGCAGCCTAGTATTGGTCCTCATCACTGGTGCCTGAAATGGTCAGAATTCTGGTTTTGCTCGGTGTTTGACGGGGGAAGTGGAGGGGGGAGGGGGGGGGGGGGGGGGGGTGAGAGGAGTGGGGGAGGAAAGGAAGAGAGTGGTGGGTGAGGTACGGGCTAGTGTTGTAGAAAGGCGTTAAAAGCGCAGTTTACGAAATAGATAGTCACGTCTGTAAATGTGTACGTGACGTTTTTGAAAAAATACATATTCACGTTGAAAAGTGTGTATGGACGCCTGTTTGGCACGCTATCGACATCACGCCTGTAAATGTGTATGTGACGTTTGTGTGGGCCTGCTATAGACATCATGTCTGTAAAATGTGTATGTGACGTCTGTGCGCTACGCCAAGAGCAGCACTGTATCCCTTTTATAGCAGTCCCAAACAGGCACTGTGCGTTGATTTTCGGCATTTAGTCGATTACGTCACTAATATGTGTATAGCACTATAGACATGTCGCAATCCTGTGCAGAGAGTAGAGAGAGTCCAAGCGAGAGAGGGCCAGATGAGAGGCGGAGACGGAAGGATCGGAGAGGGAGGCAGAGGGATGAGTTATTGGGAGGGTTTTAGTCGATTAAGCGGAGAGACGAGGGGAGTTGAGAGAGAAGTGGGGGAGGGAGAGGACTAGGGATACCACTAGGGAGAGCCGCCAGTGAGATCCAGCAAAGGCAGAGAGAGAGAGGGAAGAGGGAGAGAAATAAGGACACAAGGAGAGAGAGGAGGTTTTTTTTGAGAGAGGAGATCAGGATGAGGGATAGATGGAGCGAATCAGAGGCTGACAGGAGAGAGAGAGAGAGAGAAAGAGGCTTATAAACAACAGATGAATAACACAGCGAGAGGAGAATGACCAGAGGGAAGAGGGAGACGGAGTGAGGAGAGAGAGAGGAGAGAACGAGAAACACAAAGGAACGAAATGTTGTTTAATGAGGGAAAACAGAATAAAACATCAGTCAGTGTTTGTTTTTTTCATCCAGCCCTCAAACAATCCATACAGGGAAAGAAATCATTGCATAGAAACTGCATATAAACTGATAAACAACAATGAATACACAGCAATTTAGAATAAAAGAATGCACAATATAAACTAGAGGGAAGAGAGTGTGGGAGAGGGAGGGAGGGACGGAGAGCGACACAAAGAGAGAGGTGGGTGGGGACTTGGAGAAACAGAATAAAAGAAAAAGAAAAGAGTCTCTGACACAAGGGATGAGAGAGAGAGAAGAAGAAGAATAAGAAGAAGAGAGCCGGAGGAGGAGGAGGAGGGACAGAGGGTGGAGGAGGAGGAGGAGGAGAAGCATATCTAAACTTTGCCTATAAAAAAAACGGGACAAACTACAATGAAAGAAGAATCGTTTATTAAAAAATTCAAAGTCAGGCCAAAATAAAGAAAAAAAGAGCTGAAAGACACAGACATGCCCAACTCAGCAGCAAACAACCAATTCTATACAGTACCCCCCCAAAAAAAAAAAAACACACAGGAGGGAGGAGAGAGAGAGAGGGAGAGAGAGAGGAGAAGGGGAGAGAGAGAGGAGAGGAGAGAGAGAGAGCTCGCGTACCGGTTGAAGTATATTACACAACCATCTTTCCGCGCATAGGAATTTTGCTGAAAAAAGGGCGCGCGCTGGCTGGAACTAGCTCTGCGACAGTACCGTAACAAAACACGTGTCACGCGTGCGGCTGTGGGAAAAGAAGAGTTAACTACTACATCCTTAAGGGAGTGTGCGTTGCTGGTAGCTTACGGTCAGCTGTTAGCCTAAGGCGCCCACAGTCGTCCTTTTGCGCCTCGCGCACCGACTGCTTGGCGAAGGATGCGAGGCAGGTGCAGCAAACGTGGTGCAGAAAGCGAGGACACATAATCTCGGTTCAACGATAACTCTGACAGACACCCCCCACCCCCACCCCTCCCCCCAGCAGGTATAGTAAAAACAAAAAACAAAAACAAAAACAAAAAAACCCAATGTCAGTGATATCCTTATCTGGGTGACTGTCATCGGCTCAAAACTCCGACGGGGAAGGAGTGGGGGGTAGGTAGGGGTGGGGTGAGGGGGGGGGAGGGTGTAATGGACAGATATAGAGATATAATTTCGTGGAGGAACTTTAGACGTGTAACTCAAACCGTGCAAGAAGAAAGAAACTCTAATCGGAGTTGGGACGGACAAAAAGGTCGTCAGGGGAGGGCAAGGTCCTCGTGTTTAGACTTTCGTCCCTTGGATCGGTATGCCTGCGGCACACGACATTGTTTCAAGGTGAAACAACTTTTCGAGAGAAGTTCAAACAATTCGCAGTGAAGTCACCTTTCCAAGAGACTCCGGACAGTTCACAGCGATCAGTATTTGAAGCTGTTTCTTCTTTTTTTTTTTTTTAAAGACCCGCCACACGATTAAAAATACCCACGGCAAAATACCACCCATGGGAACCAAGTGTTATTCTATTTTGTTTGTGAGTTTGACTGTTTACCAGTCAGCTCATTGAAGGTTTCCTCTCTCACCCGATCAAACCGAGGTTACCTGTGTTTGTTATTCGTAGTCCCTGGGTTTGTTACTGTTCGTCCCTGGGTTTGTTACTGTTCGTCCCTGGGTTTGTAACTGTTCGTCCTGGGTTTGTTACTGTTCGTCCCTCTGTTTGTTACTGTTCGTCCCTGGGTTTGTTACTGTTCGTCCCTGGTTTGTTACTGTTCGTCCCTGGGTTTGTTACTGTTCGTCCCTGGGTTTGTTACTGTTCGTCCCTCTGTTTGTTACTGTTCGTCCCTGTGTTTGTTACTGTTCGTCCCTGTGTT
>JADBJO010004141.1:119846-132346 GCA_016801955.1 Conus betulinus | reverse complement strand
CCCGTTTTTCTTTTAACACCACCTTACCTTTTCTCTCTTTTTTTTTCTTTCCTTCTTAATGATTGTCTTTCTTTATCCGGATAGTTTCTTTTGTTTGTTCCTTTTTCTTGGAACACCGTAACAAAACACGTGGCCTTCGTTCTGACTGATCGCAATTTGCAATGACAAAAGTTACTTTCAAACTTTAAAAACAAACAAACAAAACCAACGAAAGAAGTGACCAGTCCAGCGTTTTTAAAAACGACAAGATCAGCACGTTCACGTTCAGCTCGATATAGTTCTCGCTACGGCAGCTCTTGATTACTACCACTACAGATACTTCCGACTGGCGTTAAGATTACTCCTGTTCTGTGGCATGGTTACCTTACGTTATGGTTACCGTCAAAGTTTTGGCTACTATCAGTCAGGGCTATCATCATCATCATCATCATCATCATCATCATGACTGATAGAAGTAGTTTATGCTCTTATTCCGAATTGCCCGAATTCTCCCTTGCCGGGTGAAATAGGCTGGGTAGGCAAAATTGCGCTACACCGGCGGTGTCTGCGCTGCAGCGTGGTCAAAGGCGACGGGCCCGGGTCAATGGAGCCAACAGTTCTCTGACCGCTGAATGGACAGCTTGCTGCCGCACATCACAGGCACGTGAAAAGTGAAAGAAACGCTGGTCCGAGTGAACGTTCCGAACATGGACGCACCACACACACATCCTAGCGCACGCGCGCGCGCGCGCGCGCACACACACACAACACACACACACACACACGTGTGTGTGTGTGTGTGTGTGTGTGTGTGTGTGTGTGTGTGTGTGCGTGTGCGAGTAAGCGCGCTCTAGCATTTGTCGAGATAGAGCGAAGTTCCAATATAATCAGGTTTTATGCATGAGATACACTTGAAGTGGCGGGGTGGGGGGACGGGGGTACGGGGGGGGGGGGGGGGGGGGGGGCAGTGGGGGGTGGGGGAGCGGGGGGTGGGGGGGTAGGACCAAGTCCGCACAAGGCATGGGCGACAGGGCAAACTCCACACAAGACATGGGGGATGGAATAAACTCCACACACGACATTGGAGACAGAACAAAGTCTACGAAGACATTGGGGACAGGACAATCTCCATACAATACTCTGGGGACAGGACAATCTCCATACAATACTCTGGGGACAGGGACAAAACTCCATACAATACTCTGGGGACAGGACAATCTCCATACAATACTCTGGGGACAGGACAAACTCCATACAATACTCTGGGGACAGGACAATCTCCATACATACTCTGGGGACAGGACAATCTCCATACAATACTCTGGGGACAGGACAATCTCCATACAATACTCTGGGGACAGGACAATCTCCATACAATACTCTGGGGACAGGACAATCTCCATACAATACAAGGGAGACAGGACTAACTCCACACAATACAAGGGGGACAGGACAAACTCACACAATACAAGGAGATAGGACAAACTCCACACAACACAAGGGAGACAGGACTAAACTCCACACAACACAAGGGAGACAGGACTAACTCCACACAATACAAGGGGGACAGGACAAAACTCCACGCAATACAAGGGAGATAGGACAAACTCCACGCAATACAAGGGAGATAGGACAAACTCCACGCAATACAAGGGAGATAGGACAAACTCCACGCAATACAAGGGAGATAGGACAAACTCCACACAATACAAGGGAGAGATAGGACAAACTCCACGCAATACAAGGGAGATAGGACAAACTCCACGCAATACAAGGGAGATAGGACAAACTCCACGCAATACAAGGGAGATAGGACAAACTCCACACAATACAAGGGAGATAGGACTAACTCCACACAATACAAGGGGGACAGGACTAACTCCCACACAATACAAGGGGGATAGTACAAACTCCACACAATACAAGGGGACAGTACAAATCCACACAATACAAGGAGACAGGACAAATCCACACAATACAAGGAGACAGGACAAATCCACACAATACAAGGGAGATAGGACAAACTCCACACAATACAAGGGAGATAGTACAAAACTCCACACAATACAAGGGGACAGTACAAATCCACACAATACAAGGGGACAGGACAAATCCACACAAGACATAGGAAATAAGCTCCAGACAAGACAAAGAAGATGAACAAACTCCAGACAAAAAACAAAAACACACAACAAAAAAACAAAACCCGAAAGCACGGGACACGACAAACTCTGTACTAGACACGGGACAAGACAAACTAAAGACAAGAATCAGAGGACAGGAAAACCCAAGACAGATACAGAGGACAGGAAAAACCAAGACAAGATACAGAGGACATGGAAAACCAAGACAAGATACAGAGGACAGGAAAACCCAAGACAAGATACAGAGGACAGGAAAACCCAAGACAAGATACAGAGGACTGGAAAACCAAGACAAGATACAGAGGACAGGAAAACCCAAGACAAGATACAGAGGACATGGAAAACCCAAGACAAGATACAGAGTACAGGAAAACCCAAGACAAGTTGCAGAGGACAGGACACACTCCAGATCGGACATGGTGGAGAGGACAAACTCCATGAAAAACATGAGACAATACTACCCACACGAAAAACCATGAGACAGGATAAAGGTGTGGAAGACAGGAAACAATCTAGACGAGATAGGGGACAGGGAGAAAACTCCAGACAAAGACAGGAGATAGGAGCAAGTCCAGATGAAGACAGGAGACAGGAAAAATTCCTAAGACAGGGGACAGGGAGAAAAACTCTAGACAAAGACACGAGATAGGAAAAGCTCTACACAAAGACAGGAAAAGCTCCAGATAAAGACAGGAGACAGGAGAAATTCCAAACACAGGGGACAGAGGGAAAACTCTGGACAACGACAGGAAAAAAAACTCTGGACAAAGACAGGAAAAACTCTGGACAAAGATAGGGGGACAGGAAAAAAAAACACCAGACAAAGACAGAAGGAAACGCTCCGAAGACAAGGGACACAGGGAAAGTCCTGACACAGACAGAGAGACAGGCAGAACTCCAGACAAAGACAGGAGACAGAAAACACTCGGAGAGGAGGGGGGGTGGGGTGGGGGGGGGGGGTAGGGAGCTGGATGGACAAGGAAACACTCCAGACAGCGCAATGGGAGGGGAGGTGGGGATGGGGAACAGGGACAGACTGAAAACGAACAGGCGCCTGTTTCCCGGGGGGGGGGGGGGGGGGGGGGGGGGGGGAGTACGACACAGTACAGGTAACACGGAGAGTACCCGGGCCCGGCAGGGAGCAATAGAGAGTCAAATCCAGTGAGAAACCGTGTGTGCAATTGCCACCCTTCAACCCCGGCTATATCAGCCCGTACAGTTGCCTCTCAATAGCCGGCCTCTCCCCCCCCCCCCCCCCCCCCCTCACTCCACCACGTTCCTCCCAACAAAGGGCAACGCTGTACACAGGAAGAAAGAGAAAAGGGGGCGCGAGACTGGATATCCAGGGGGATACAGGGGCAATAATTATTGTTTGAGACTGTGAATGAGAGTTGCCACCCTTGTGCGACAGACAGACTTACAGGCAGTCTGGATAGCGAAAACAGGGACGGGCGGTTTTTCTTTTGGTACACAGTTGAAGAGGTTCTGTGCGTCGAATGTTATTAAGAGTTGATGTGATGAAAGCTGACAGCAATTGTGTGTGTGTGTGTGTGTGTGTGTGTGTGAGAGAGAGAGAGAGAGAGAGAGAGAGAGAGAGAGAGAGAGAGAGAGAGAGTGTTTTCCCTTGTACATTCCCGTAGTATTTTCGAACATTGCCGATGTTTTGTGCAAAGAAATGGACTTTGATAATCTTTGAAAAAAAAAAGCCACCAAACATTGTGTGGGTGGGAAGTACGTCTGGAACTGTCCATAGAAGGAAATTAAAGGTCTTTTACCGGATTTCTTTGGGGAATGGGGGAATGAATTTTGTAAGTGTCATCTATTCATTGTTCGATGGATTTCTATCATGTTATAAAGTAGATGACTCTCAAAAACCACCTTAGGTACAAATCTTACATGGATATTGAAGGAATTCAGAATAAGAATGAGAGAGAGAGAGAGAGAGAGAGAGAGAGAGAGAGAGAGAGAGAGAGAGAAGAGAGAAGAGAGAGAGTGAGAGTGAGAGAGAGAGAGAGAGAGAGAGAGGAGAGCGAAACACACACACACACACACACACAGTGGAACTTCACCCGATGATCTCGATCATTCGTACTACAAATGTAAACTGTAAACAAAACAAGAAAATCTTTGGCAAAGGTTTTAATTGAAAAAAAAAGCAGTATCTATGATCAGCAAGAAAAAAAAAATCATTCTACAGCTATAGACGAATGCTAAAAAAAAAAAACAACCCTAAAAACAAACAAATACAAAAAAAAAATAGCCTGACACTACCCCAAGCCTTCGATGATTATTGTTTTTTGTCGCACGCGCGCGCGCGTGCACACACACACACACAGACGCTCGAGCGAACGCGTATCTTTAGCAGCACACACACAATCATTCTTTCTCTGCTCTCCCCTCCTTTCTTTCATCTAACACACACACACACACACACACACACACACACACACAGAGCAAAGCACGGAGCCCCCTATTCTCTCTCAGTTTCCTCTTCATGCCTCTCAGTATTTTCTCCAAGGGGATACACGACTAATACATTTTCAGCACCACTACACCTTTGACATCGGGAATGAAAACCACTGAAAAACGACAGAAGAAATAAGCTTCATATTTCAACCAAACATAAACTGGAAAAAAAAAAAAAAAGTGAGTTTCGCAGTTCAACCAAACAAACTGGAACAAAAATAAACAAAGAAACAACAGCAAAAACAAATTTTCACATTTCAACCGAACAACAAATTGAAATGAAAAAAAAAAAAAACAAACAAAAAACAAACAACAAACCAACAACAACAACAACAAAAAAAACACACACACAAAAAAACAAAAAAACGTTTCGCATTTGAACCGAACAACAAACTGAAAGAGGAAACGAAAAGTTTCACATTGCAGAACAGTTTCGCATTTGAACCAAACAAACATTTCAAAGAAGAAATAAACATTTCGCATTTCAATCAAACAACAAAACTGAAAGAAGAAATCAAGTTTGACATTTCAACCATCAAAACAACAAACTGGAAAAAAAAAAGAAGAGAAAACTTTCACATTTCCAGCAAACGACGAGTGGCAGAGGAGAGACTGAGTTTCGTATTTTAACCCAACACACAAACGGAAGCAAGAAATAGTTTCGTATTTTCCGACGACTCTTCCTATCAGTCAGATGACGTCACTAGACATAGAATGGGGGCAGGAATAGCACAGTTTGTAGTGTGCCGGACTCGTGGTCCTGGTGTTCCTGGGATTGCGGATTCGAATCTCCGCCAAACCGTCTCGGAACAGAGGGATGTTTCCCTCGGTGTTGACATTAGCTGCCTTCCATTTCCCAACAAAGTCTTTCAAATGAGACTAGAAACCGAGATACCTACCGCGTGTGAACACACACACAGCATCTTGCTCACGCTTTAAAATCCCAATCACCGAGTTTTGGCACAGATCGCCAGGCTGGCCTTTGGAATGGATCACACATGGCCTGCTCCGACAGAATGAACAAATGAATGAATAACTGAGTGTCTGACAGACTGCATGACGCGGGAAAACGACTTAATGTAGCGCCAGCAGGCAGCTCTTCAGTCGGTTCTACCCAGGTAGGCAACCCTCAGGTACATGAGAGCATGCGTTGAAAAGCACTCCAAGCTGGTCTCTGACCGAGGAGAGACGCTATGTAAGTACTCTTGATGATGATAATGATGATAATAATGATAATGATAATAACGATTATGATCTGAACAAATTAGTGCATGGAGTGGGGAGGGGGGTGGGAGATAACGGTGGAATGTCATTAGAAAAGACGTCATTTTTGACCTCTGCTCCAAAGAACACAACATTTATTTTGTTTGTATCAAAGACGGGGAGTCAATACAATTGTTTTGACACTGAAAGAAGCGGCATCAGAATAGATCTATGTTAGGCTGGAGCTTCGTCTCTGTTTGTTCATCTCTGCCTTTTTTATTTATAAATGATGATATACATGTTGGGTTCTGTGACTGGTCCAGTTCTATAAACGTTCTTGTGATTGGTAGGGAGAGCCGACGGCATTCTCATGCTGGAAGGCGGAACACACCCACCCACACACGCACGCACGCGCGCGCGCGCGCGCGCACACACACACACACACGCATGCGGGCGCGCGCGCACACACACACACACATGCATGCGCTCACACACACACACACACACACACACACACATGCACACATGCACAGAGAGAGAGAGAGAGAGAGAGAGAGAGAGAGAGAGAGGAGAGAGAGAGAGAGAACAATATTATTAAAAGGAAATCAACATATTCACAACAAAAAAAAAAAACAAAAAAAACATACAGGTACTTCATACGCAAGCCGTTACACGGGCACAATGTAATAAGCCCTAACTGGCGACAGATCATGCTGGTGAAAAAGGCCCAGCTCCACCGGGGGACCTGGCCGTCTCCTAATGCTGATATGACAGTCAATATTCCCACATCACAAGCACCACATCCTCGCACCAAACACATGGTAGGGTAGGGTAGGGTAGGCCGCACAGCGTGGCATAGAATCGTTACAACCAGCCAAACTCATGAAACAGCTTGGAACTTAAGTTTAAGCAGGCAGATTTCACACAATTATTGTCCTCTAGGCTGCTACACTACACATTGTATATCAATTTGGAAAAAAAAAAACCTTAAATATTTCATCATTTATATTGTATATCAAATTGAAAAAAAAACTTGGATATTTTATCATTCATATCCCTAATAATGCATAAAACAAAAAAACAACAACAACAACAACAACAACAACAAACAAAGCCCAACAGTTTCTCATCCAACGGTTTTTACTGCATGGATATCTGATATGTTCTCATGCACATAGTCATGAAAGTTCATCTGCCGTGTAAAATTGTCATCAACACTATAAACGCACCGATTATTTCTGGTCTGTATTATGTAGTCGTAGAAAGCGAAGGGAGGCGACGCGAACGAAAAGAAAGATGGAAAGGAAGAATTGGAAGAGAAACGGAAACCGTGAGATGAAAAACATGAGAAAAAACAACAAAGAAAATATGATTAACATGAGAAAAAGAACAAAGAAAATATGATCTGGAATTTCAGTCACATACTGACGCATCTTCTTTTGAGTGGTCTACATTGTGATCCATGCATTTTGCTGCGACAAAGAACTTGAATATTTTTCACTTAGACTCAAATTAAAACAATACACACAAAATTTCATCAAATCGTAAGGTCATGTTATTCAACTACAATAATTTCAGAAAAAACCTTAAACAACAAGATACAACAGTTTGCATAGATCTGAATACATGTATGTAAAATTCTGAATTACAAAAAATGTCTAAGGTAGACCTCCACCTCTGAACCTCTGTCTTTATGCGAAAGGCTGCTCGAATAAATCACTGAATTACTGTTGCTTAGACTGCAACGATCCACCATATTATATTTACTTTACAAAAATATAAAATATTCACTTTACAAAATATAAACAATGTCTATCGTTACTAAATGATTGCCGAGTACAGGCCATCAAAACACCGAATAAGCATCGTACAGAAACAAACAAACAAACAAAAAAATTAGACGCTTACCGTATAATGTCCTTTAAATCATCAACACGTAAAATGTTTGCGTCTATGAAATCACTGAACAAACGACTGCCTCAAGTAAGTATTGAATCACCCCGTTATCATTGCATAGCCTTTGAAGCGGCTGAATCCTTTGTGTTCAGCGTCTCTCACACCACTGAAGAACGACCTCGCGGTGTTGAACGATTCTGCGGTTTCCATCACATCATGAACCAGGCCTTATTATTCCACGATGTCTGGCTGGCATCAGCCCTGAGAGCCAATCTCTGAACGTAAACCGGTCGAGAAGTGAACCAGCCCTATCTTCCACAGACACAACCGACAGGCACACGCCGACAACAACACGAAAGCGTGTTGCTCAGGTTCTTGTCAGAAGGAAATGGATGGAACAACTTGAATGATGCAGCTGCACATTTTGAAGTAAGTACTCTCAGTAAAGTTAGGGATGATCATGTCAAGAAATTCTTTAGTTAGCTAGCTGCCACAACCTCTGTTCAGAAATTAATGTGTGTGTGTTTTTTTTTCCCCCTCACCCTCACATACAAATTGTTTCTGTAAAGACCGGAGACAAGAGTCCTTAAACACGTTCTGTAGCGAATCACTTCGGCTGTATTGCGAACTTGGGGTCAAAGACCCACTGAAAAACCACCTTTTGTACATCATTGGCAGGCCACCTTGTAGACACCGGTGTTGCCAAGTGACACAGAAATTGGCACCAACTTGTACTGCTGAGCACACTTTGGTTCACATTCAACAAATCAACGGGAATGTTTTGGGGAGGCATGTGCGCATGTGCGTGTGCGCGTCAGCGTACGCGCGCGTGTGTTTGTATGTGTATAAGAGAGAGAGAGAGAGAGGAGAGAGAGAGAGAGAGAGAGAGAGACAGGGGGGGGGGGGGGTGGGGGTGGGGAGAGAGAGAGAGAGAGAGAGCGAGCTAGCTTACATGATCGGAGCTGGAGTAGTGTGGGTGGGGAGGAAAGGTAGACGAGTGGAGACACACACATAATATTTATGTTTACTTAGCGCCAACAGCCGGCTGGTTTCAAAGCTAAAGCAGGGACGAACATAGGACAGAAAGCAGGGTATATACCCATGTTCACAATTTGTACACGAGTGTTTAGTGCTTCGAATGTGTGTGTGTGTGTGTGTGTGTGTGTGTGTGTGTGTGAGTGTGTGTGTGAGTGTGTGTGTGTGTGTGTGTGGTGTGTATGTGTATGTGTGTGTGTGTGTGTGTGTGTGTGAGAGAGAGAGAGAGAGAGAGAGAGAGAGAGAGAGAGAGAGCGAGCGAGCGAGCGAGCGAACGAAAGTGTGTATGCGTACATGCGTGCGTGCGTGTGTGTGTTCTCTCTCTTTTTGTATATGTGTGTGTGCGTACGCTCACGCGTGCGTGCGTGTGTCAGAGAGAGAGAGAGAGAGAGAGAGAGAGAGAGAGAGAGAGAGAGAGAGAGAGAGAGCTACAGGATCAGAGGGGGAGGGGGGTGGAGGTTGGAGTTGGGAGGTGGGTGGGAAAGGTTGTGGGGTGGAGGAGACGCTTACACAATATTTTGTGTTTACTCAGCAACCAACAGCCGGTTGGTTTTTTTTTTTCAACGCTCAAGTAGGGACGAACATAGGACAGAAAGCAGTGTCGTACATACACCTGCGCGCCTGCCATTTTTTGTACCTGTATGTCTCAAGAGTTTATCAGTGCCTCGAATCATTTTGCTGTTCAGCTGTCGCTTTGGCATCACTTTTAGGGGCATGTGCAGTGTGTGCTAATAAAGACTGTCCCCCCTCCCCCCCCCCAATCTGGTGTTTCAATGGTAGTGAGCGGGATATGAAAATTATAAACAAACGCCGCCGGAACATAAAACTGGTCGTGGCCTGTTTTTTCATTACGTTCTTTCTTTCTTTTTTTTTTAAATAGAAAGCACGGTAAATAGGTTACATGCAGTCTGTGATGAAATGAGAGGAGGGAGTATTGGTGGTGGGGAGGGAGGGGTCGGGTGGGTACCTTCCGCCCTCCCATTAGAAAAAAAAATTTAAACTACATGTGTGTGTGGTAAACAGAGGCTACCGTATAGCTCTCACGCTGAATGAAGCAAAAAAAAAAAAAAAAGGAAACAAAATGCCATGGTAAAATTCCTCTCTTTTAAAAAAGCCAAAACACACACACACACACACACACACACACACACAACACAAAAGCAAAGAACGTGTAATGCGTTCACTAGGTTGTGAATACATAATCGGGTGCAGCTAGAAAAGTCTAGACCTGTAAAATGAATATAATATGTACATCTATTTCACTTTATAAAAAAACTCCATTAACACCAAGCACTGATCTACGAAAAGGCCCCCTGCTTCTAATCGATTCATATCTGTTAAGTATAACAGGTCATCTAGCACATCACCTCACACACACACACACAAACAGAGAGAGAGGGTGTGTGTGTGTGTTTGTGTGTGTGTGTGTGTGTGTGTGTGTGTGTGTGTGTGTGTGTGAGAGAGAGAGAGAGAGAGAGAGAGAGAGAGACAGACAGACAGACACAGACAGACATATAGACAGAGACACAGAGAAGAATCAACGTGTTCATGATCAGTTATTACAGACTTTCACCCATGCACGTAAACGATGTGAGCCGTCGACGGGCCCCCCAAAAGATATCATTAATAATTTTTGGAGGGGTCAAAGATCATTTCACTATTGGTGGGACGACAGTTCTTTCATGATAATGATATACCCAGTGGTTTTTTTTTTTTTTTTTTTTTTTTACCTCTTTGTCAACTGATCGATCACAGACTGTTCACAGATGTCATGGACAGACTTGGAGTCAGGGAGCAGAACTGAAGCACAATTTCTCATACCTGGTAGACCACATACACTCACATGTATACACCCACACACAGAAGGGGGACAACCCTGGAAAAAAAAAACAAGTGAAGAGCTCGAACAACAAAATTCGGCACCCCTAAAATCCGTTGATGAGTGGCCCGTTCATGTTGTAGTCCACCTTCTCCCTTTTTCAATCCTACCCGGAATTGCTTCTCCTCAAACTCCGCCTCCCCGCCGACCTTGTAAGGCGGGATGAACACTTGCGAAGCACCGGGCCCGTCGAAACCCACGTCATCGGGCCCGTTGACGGTGACGTCACGTCGCGATCCCGGTGACGTCACCGTGGTGGTGGTGGAAGACGTGGCGGAGGCGCCGGGAACGACGTGGTGGGTGGTGAGGGGCTTGGCCTTCAGTTCCATGCAGGTTTTGAACCACTTCCGGCACTCGTCGATGTGATAGTCCAGGAACGAGGCGAACCTCTGCGTCGTGTCTTTGGCGAAGACAAAGTCGGTTTCGGCGAACTTGCGGGGTCTGACCCGGGGTTCGTAGAAGGTTCTGCTGACGTATCGCTTCTTGGTCGTGTCCTTGCCGTAGACGAAGAGGGTTTTCGGCGAAACGGAACCGACCGGCGTCAGGGCTGGTTCAAAGGTCACGGCGCTTCGGTGCCGGCGCTGGTCTCTGAAGTGGAGCGAGCTCTCCACGCTTCGCTCGGCGTAAACGGGGTACCGTGACCACGGCCACTGACTCGGAGACGGACACGGGGATCATGGTTGAGAGGACACAACGGCCGATCCGGGCACGTATACGTACACACAGCACAGGTGAAGCTTTCGCAATCAGTACAGATTTCCTTGCGCCACTGAAAGCTTGTGACCCTGATCGGAAGAGTTGAAAGTCACCGTTTTAACACACACGCAGGTGAAAACACGCTTCACAGAGCGTCGCCTCTCTCTCCACTCCAAGGATAAAACTCGACTGGGTACCCCTGAGAGTATTAGAGTCTCCTATCTGCGTGAGTCACCATGATATGCAGTTTCACCGACGAAGCCACAGAAGGAGACCCGCGTCTCAATTCTCTACCGGGTTAGGGAGATAAAAAGAAAAAAAAAAAAAAGGGAAAAAATCTTTCCTGTGTCAGGTTTAGTTACAGCAGCCAGGTTGAATTCCACTGTCCTAATTGAACACAGCCCACACACACACATACAGAGCACAACACGCAGACCCCCCAGACAGGGAGATAAAAGTTGTCTCTCTCTCAGGGCCCTGTTGTACCCTAGGCACTGCCGCCCCCGACCGACACACACCAGCTGACAAGGCTTGTATTATTGATCCGCCCCGCGTGTGTGAGTGTGTGTGTGTGTGTGTGTGTCAATGAACGCTAACGTCTGCCAGGTAGAAGCAGAAGGGAACACAAAATGTCCCGGACCTGTGCGACGTCTCGTTTCTCTCTCTCTCTCACACCCGGGCCCCGAAAGATTGCGGCTAGCTCTTCCGTCGGGAAGTCCACTTTTCAAAATTATCTCAGGAGATGATAAAACTGGCTCGCTTGACCCACCAACCCCACACACTTCCACACGAACGACTGACGTCGAGCGAAGCGTGTAATATTGTAACGGTTGACAACCGAAGTTCTCGCAGCAGCTGTCGTTCTCTCACACAGACCCTCCTCCTCGCCCCTCACCTCCCCTCTCTCCCCGAACTCTTACTTCTCAACACTTCTCAAAATTATCGTCAGCAACGCTTGATCCACCAATGCACACGAAGACTGAACGTCGAGCGAAAGCGTTATTGTCTCAGCAGCAGAGCTGTCGTTCTCTCACACAGACCTCTCCTCGCCCCTCACTCCCCTCTCTCCCGCAACCTGACTCAACAAATCGTATCGTCAGCCACGCTTGACAGGCTCATAAACTCTTCTTCTCCTCCTCCTCCTTCCTACCTGCAGTCATAAAATTTCTCCCCGTCTCTGAGCCGGTTTGGAATTCGAAGAC
>JADBJO010004141.1:107346-114846 GCA_016801955.1 Conus betulinus | reverse complement strand
TACCGTCTGACTGTCTCCATGGTAACAAGGCTGAGGGAGTAGACACGTGTGTTGGATTTCCTTGTGTGAATGTGCTGGTCTTGACCATGTTGCCGTCACAGGAGAACGCTTTGCCGCGAATCATCTCTGGTTTTCAAGAGATCCGGCTCAGTTCTTACCCCCCTCGTCCTCCAGCTTATCCCCCCCTCTGTGTGTGTGTGTGTGTGTGTGTGTGTGTGTGTGTGTGTGTGTGTGTGTGCGCGCGCGCGCGCGTGCGTGCGTGCCTGCTTGCGTGTGTGCGTGTTAAATTGGACAAATACCACCGAACACCTAAGCTCCCAGGAAAACGAACAAAAATTTTGTCAATGTTACCAAAGAAAAAAAAACTAAGAACTGCCTGATAACAGGTCTTCAGAACCCCCCCTTCCCCCCCCCCCCCCCCCCCCCCCCCCCCCCCCCCCCCCCCCCCCCTCCTCCCCTCAAGCAAGTGTTTTGACCCTGAGCGCCTACAGTCTTAAAAGAGAGCGGGCACACATTCGGGTCATGACACTCAGATGCCCCCTCTGCTGTCAGATTTTTCTGCTCCCGGCGTCTGCTGGGATTCGAACCTCGCAACTTTTGGTTGGGGAGGACGTTTCAAGGCTGTTGTCTTTAAAAAAAAAAAAAAAAAAAAAAAAAAAAAAGACTGGGGTCTTATCCAAACCGCCATGGAACAGTCTGTTCTGTTTGGAGAAACGTAATTCATTGGAAGTTCACTTTTGTTCTTCCTCGGCCAGATCCAGCGGGAACTCTGCCCTAGCCTCTAAGGTTTTAGTCTTCTGACGACCCAAAATCACCAGCGGTTTCATGTAGATCATAGGGTGATGAGCCGACCACCCCTCCTCCTCCCCCTTGCTCCAAGCACCTCGGGCTGGAAACCCGACTGTCCCGAACTTCTGGCTAGACTGGCATGATATCGCTTGTCTGGTAGATGCGAGCTTACTCCATTCCGCTTTCGTAGGGCACAGCGAGTGGACAATTGGAGCAAAGGGAGGTGACCGCCTAGTTTAGAGGTTGCGGGTATATAAAAAAAAAGAGTTCCTCCCTTTGACCATCAGACACCCCCCCCCCCCCCCTCCCTCAGAGAGACGCTTCTTAATACCTGTGTTTTCAAAGTCAAGTCAAGTCAAAGTCAGAATCACTTTATCATCGCAAAAATGAAAAATTAAGACCGGTGCAACAGTTGAAAAACACGCAGAAGGGGACAGTACATGACATAATCCATGAACAACTCTAAACAAACAGACCCAGCACTGCACCCACATCACCCAACTTGCATACATGTATCCCAAGATCGTTGACAGCACTATGACGGTAGCCTTGTATGTTTACAAGAATACTAAACATTGAAGATTAAACATATCAACAAACACAGTTACAATGAACATACAGCAAACATACAAAAAACGTAAGACAAAACAGTTTTAAGATCTTAAAAGTGACCGCACAGAGCAGGAATTGAAACACGTCATTGTAAAACATACTGTTTGAAAAGAAAAAAATGATTACCAAGCATTCAGTGCATAAACATACTACTATTCTTCCCGAAAAGTTTATTTCTCTGTCCCATACACACACAGAGGAGTTTTTTTTCAGATCAAAGGGCTGTTCGGTAACTTCACAGGCACTTCAAGAATGCCAGCAAGCCTGCGCTTCTTCTGTACTCGGGCCGATTTCTGAAACTGTCGGAGCGACCAGCTATATGATACGGCACCGTTAAGATGGCTTGGTGTGAAGGTGTTAAAGAAGAATGGTACTGTCTGACCGTTGTCGCCTTCTGAGGGACAGATGTGTCTGGCTCTTATCAGGAACTAGGTGTCATGCCATAGACGGGATGCAGGAGCCGTTCCATTATCCCTAGGGAACCAGTGTGTCATGCCATAGACGGGATGCAGGAGCCGTTCCATTATCCCTAGGGAACCAGTGTGTCATGCCATAGACGGGATGCAGGAGCCGTTCCATTCCCCTAGGGAACCAGTGTGTCATGCCATAGACGGGATGCAGGAGCCGTTTCATTATCCCTAGGGAACCAGTGTGTCATGCCATAGACGGGATGCAGGAGTCGTTTCATTATCCCTAAGGTGTAAACTGGGTTTGAACACCGCGGGGAACATACATACAAACAAACAAATAAGCAAAACAAAGAAAAAGAAACAAAAGAAAAAAAAAAAGGAAAAAAAAAGAAACAAGGCTCAGGTTCTAACAAGAAGTGCGCGCACCAACACAACTGTTTATATAACACGTCGTCTTACTTGCGAGTGAAGTAAAGCCCTACTGGGTGAAACCGTGATTATGTGAAACATGATTAGGTGAAACGTGATTTTTTTGGTTGAAAACATGGAAAGCAGCACACCAGGGAAGGTGGCTGTTGAACAGAATGGAAGCATGTGTTTTTGGGGGGGAAACAGCATGTCAATGCTGAGAGAGAGAGAGAGAGAGAGAGAGAGAGAGAGAGAGAGAGAGAGAGAGAGAGAGAGAGAGAGAGAGAGAGAGAGAGACAGAAACCTTCAGTGGCATAGTTCAGAACAGGTTGTAACATTGATCCATATGCAAATCGTCTCCAGCGAAGCCGTCAGAAACGCAGTAGATCGATAGTCCGTGTCTTTTGATCTCAGAAGCAATAAAACCGATCACACGGAGCGGCGTTCAGCGACTTCTGAATGACCACAGTCACACCACTCAGCCCCCTGATCGACCTGGAATGGCCCACCGAGAAATTCAACGAGGACTCAGTTTGGTGTGGGAGACATGGCGTCATGTCCAAAGTTCAGTGGAGCGAAAGGAATACCTTGTTATCACATCACCGGCAATTTCCTCCGCGTCACGCTCTAAGTGAAGTTGCATTCTCCTCCTCCTCCCCCCCCCTCCCCTCCCCTTTCCCCTGTGCCCTCCCACCCCCCCCCCCCTCTTCCTCCAGTGCCTTCCTTCCACTCTCCCCTCCCGCCTTCCATCCTGCTCCTGTTTGCTGACATTCCTCCCCGTCCTCCTTCCCATCCTCCTCCTCCTCCACTTCATCCTTCGATCATTGTTTTTGTTGTTGTTGTTGTTGTTGTTCATCATAATTGAAATGTCATGCAGTGTTTCCATCTAAAATATGATGGAAAGCAAAAATGGAATAATTGAGACGCCTAACAAACGACCAAACGAAAATTGCGAAATAGACACTATGCGCTTCGACCTGTTGGGTCTTCGTCAGGCAGGACAAACAACATTCAAAACAATGCCAACACAGGACGAACAAACAGACGTTTATCTTTCCGACCTTTGCAAACATTCTTCTTCATTTTCTTTTTTCTCTTTTCTTCCTTCTCCTTTATCATCATCATCATCATCATCATCATCATCATCATCATCATCATCATCATCATCATCATCATCATCGTCGTCGTCGTCATCATCATCATCATCATCTCATCATCATCATCATCATCATCATCATCATCATCATCATCATTATTATCGTTATTATTATCATCATCATCATTGTTATTATTATTATTATCATCATTATTATTATTATTATCATCATCATCATCATCATCATCATCATCATCATCATCATCATCATCATTATTTTTACTATAATCGTCATCTTCATCATCATTTTTATTACCATAACATTTGTATTCTGATTATGATTATGATGATGATTTGATTATAATTATGATTATAATTATCATTATCATTCTTCTTCTTGTGTATCATTATTGTTGCTGTTATTGCTATGATTATCATATGATTCTGACGCCATTATCACCTCCCCCCACCTTCTTTATATTTTAAAATATCATCATCATTTTAATCTGAACTCTCTCTCCTCAAGCTTCTTCCCCTCTTCTTTCCAGTTGGAATCGATCAGTCACTGTTTGTCCTTTCTGTCGGTGAAACGTGAGTAGATTATACGTTATTAGTTGAACCATGATTAGAAAACGTGTCTGGGCGAAACGTGATAATAGTTAAAACGTGTTTCGGTGAAACGTGAGTAGATGATACGTTATTAGGTGAAACGTGTCTGGGCGAAACGTGATAAGTTAAAACGTGCTTCGGTGAAACGTGAGTAGATGATACGTTATTAGGTGAAACGTGTCTGGGCGAAACGTGATAAGGTCAAACGTGTGGTTGAGTGAAGCGTAACTGGGCGAAACACTGTGCACCAGGAAGTGGGGCTGTTGAACACAGATCACACTGGGAAAGTGACATCAATTTCGGTGGATCTTCCTACCATACCAATCACAAGACGGTTTACAGAACTTGGCTCATACGTAGGCTGATACACACACACACACACACACACACACACACACACACACACACACACACACACACACACACACACACACACACAATATATAAACATTTGTAAGTACAAGACACAGAAGAGATATAAAAAAACCAAACAAACCCAAAAAAAAACCCTAAGGCAATGATTGTATTATACAATCCTTTTTTTCTGATTTAGTTAGTTTTTTCCCCGTTTAAAGTCCACTTCATTTTCCATAGAAACAAGATCAGTGTTTTTCTTATGGGATGGAGGTTAAAAAAGTAAATCCTTTCTATGTTCAAAAATCCACAAGAAGGGCAAATAGATAGTCAGAGAGAGAGAGAGAGAGAGAGAGAGAGAGAGAGAGAGAGAGAGAGAGAGAGAGAGGCTTTTGTCAACCGAGTAACAGAAAGATGAATCGACTTGTGTGGAATGCATTGCGCTATGTCCCATGTTCAATGAAGTGAATGATGAAACACGTTGTTCTATAAAAAAAAACATGCAATTTTCTCACGTTACGCTCTAAAGAACTTACATTCCCTCTTTTTCCCACCATTCCTCCCCCTCTATTCGCCCATTCCCCCCCCCCCCCCCCCCCCTGCCCTCTCAAGCGTTCCCTTCCTCCTCCTGTTTGCTGGCTCCTCCTCCTCCTCTTCCCCTGACATCCCACCTCCATTGAATTTTTTTTGATCGATGGAATTGAAATGTCATGTAGTGTCTCCCTCGAAAATAAGATGGTTTGAATAATGTTGAAAAGTTCTTCTGACAAGTCTTTCGAATGAGACTATAAACCGAGGTTCCGTGTGTGAACGCAAAAAATCTTGCAAAAACGTAAAATCGCATCACCAACTTTGGGAAGAGACGGCCAGTGTGGCCGTTGGTATGGATGATAACGTTACACATAGCATGCACCCTGCGTGAAAAATGGAAAGAATGAAGGAAGGAAACTGAGTGAACGATATTGAATGATATTGACCGGATGACACGGGAAACCACTGAATGAAGCACCAGCTGGCAGCTCTTCAGTCGGCACTACCCAGGTAGGCAGCCCGTTGTGTAAATGAGTGTGGATTGTAAAGCGCGTAGAGCTTGGCCTTTAGCAGATGATAGCCGCTATACAAGTATTCATAATAATAACAATAATAATAAGTAAAATCACAATTCCACCCAACATAAGCAAAAAACCACGAATACGCCATATGTCTCCCTGTGAGTTGGTATGGTTATGTATGCATCATAGCGTTCACTACACTGAGCATAATAATCAAACTCACCGATTTTTGTCTGTTTCTTTAAACCTGGAGATGCTGAACTGGTGGATGCACACACTCTGCATTTCACCCAGTAATTTGCTCTTGAGCGTGCGTGGTTGTAAGTGGTCCGTTCCCAACTCCCAAACATAATTTTTCCGGCCAATGCTCAAGTTTGCAGATATGGAGGGGGGGGGGGGGGGGGGGAGAGATATAACAACTGATAACAACACCGAGTGCTCGCGTAAGTGCGACATCTCTAAGTCCAAACGTGACGGGTGCGTGAAAATAAAGACTCTAAAGGATGAGACTGGTGATTAGGTGAAGCGTGGTTCGGTGAAACGTCTTAAGATGAAAGGTAATTGGTTGAAACGTGATTGGGTGTAGGTCACACGTGATGGGGTGAAACGTCTTAGGCGATTAAAGGAACCTTGATTTGATGATTGGGGTGGCGTGTGATTCGGTGAAGCGTGGTTGGGTGAAACAGGAAAAGGGGAACATGATTAGGTGAAATTTGAGTAGATTAATCATGTGTAGGTGAAGGATGATTGGGCGAAACAGGACTGCGAGATGTGACACGTAATAACACTAACGAGTGCTTACGTGTGTGTGTGTGTGTGTGTGTGTGTGTGTGTGTGTGTGTGTGTGTGTGATTCTGGGTGAAATGTGATGATGAAAAAAGACTCAAGGGATGACCCGAGGGATTAGGTGAAACTAGTTTAGGGGAAACGTGATCAGGTGAAACGTGATTGTGTGAAACGTGATTAGGTGAAACATGAGTAGGTGACAATTGATTAGGTGAAACGTGATTAGGTGAAACGTGATTTGGTGAAACGTGATCAGGTGAAACCTGATCAGGTGAACCGTGATTAGGTGAAGCGTGATTATGTGAAACGTGATTAGGTGAAACGTGATAGGGCAAATTGTGATTAGTGGACACGTGATTAGGTGCAGCATGACAGGATGAACCAAGATGAGGTGGTGAACATTATTGGTGAACCGCGATTTGGTTTGGTAAACACAGGATTAGATGAAACGTGATTGGATGAAACGTGAAACGCAGTGCACCAGGAAGTGTTGAGGCTGTTGAACAGAATGGAATGGTTTGGGAGAGCAGCACGCGCATTCTGAGAGAGAGAGAGAGAGAGAGAGAGAGAGAGAGAGAGAGAGAGAGAGAGAGAGAGAGAGAGAGAGAGAGAGTGATCATGAAGTATGGGAAAGTTTGTAACATATATTGATATGCAAGTCTTCCTCGCTAAGCCGTCAGAAACGCGGTAGATCGATAGTCCGTGTCTTTGATCTTAGAAGCAATAAAAACCGATCACACGGAGCGGCGTTCAGCGACTTCTGAATGACCACGGTCACACCACTCAGCCTCCTGATCGACCTGGGATGGCCAGCCGAGAAATTCAACGAGGACTCAATTTGGTGTGGGAGGTATGGCGCCATGTCCCATGTTCAATGAAGCGAAGGAAATACGTTGTTATGAAACTACAGGCAATTTCCTCTCGTTATGCTCGAAGAGTTGCATCCCCCCTCCCCCCCCCCCCCCCCACACACACCACCTCTTTCTTTTCCTCCTCTTCCTTCAGAATCCTGCTTCCACACTCCCTCCTCCCAAACGTGAAACGTGATTAGGTAAGGTAAGGTAATGTTGCTTATAGCCCAGCCGACCGCCAAGGGCAATATCAGGGCTGTCACCACGTGAAAATCAACTCACAAGTCATCGCAGAAAAAAAAAACAACGTGCACACATCTCTTTAAAATTCATCTTCTAAAAACGCACCAGAAACTTCGTTAAAAATCTCTCTTCCATAAAATCTCAAATCAGATGAAAAATGTTAATCTCTGTCAGAAACTCGAAGATCACGTCAGGTGGGACATCTCTGAACAGGGTTTTCATAAACTCTGCCGTAAAGTGTTTTATGTCCCACATTGTGCACGTGATTAGGTGTAACGTGATTGTGTGAA
>JADBJO010004141.1:87346-102346 GCA_016801955.1 Conus betulinus | reverse complement strand
AAGACAAACTTGATGTAAGTTGTTTGGTTGGAAGACAAACTTGATGTAAGGTTGTTTGGTTTGAAGGCAGACTTAATCTACTGTTGTTTGGTTGGAGGGCAAACCTGTTGTAAAGTTGTTGGATGGAAGGCAAACTTGGTCTAAGGTGTTGGTTTAAAGACAAACTTGATGTAAGGTTGTTTGGTTGGAAGACAAACTCGATCTAAGGTTGTTTGGTTGGAAGGCAAACTTGATCTAAGGTTGTTTGGTTTGAAGACAGACTCGATCTAAGGTTGGTTGGTTGGAAGGCAAACTTGATCTAAGGTTGTTTGGTTTGAAGACAAACTCGATCTAAGGTTGGTTGGTTGGAAGGCAAACTTGATCTAAGGTTGTTTGGTTTGAAGACAAACTCGATCTAAGGTTGTTTAGTTGGAGGGCAAACTTGTTCTAATGTTGTTTGGTTGGAAGGCAAACTCGATCTAAGGTTGTCTATTCTGTAGGCAAACGTAATCTATGGTGGTTTGATTTATGGTAAACTTAACCCATTTGTTAGGAAGAGAGGGGTTAGTTACCGCCAAGGACATAGCCAAACAAAGTACAGGACAAAACACAATGCATTTCGACTCTTGGGTCTTCTTCAAGCAAAAACAAATAACGTTTAGGACCTCTTGGGTCCTGATGTAAAGTTGTCTGGTTGGAAGGCAAACTTGGTCTAAGGTTTATGGCAGACTTAACTGATTTTTTTTTGTTAGAAAGAGAGGGGGGGTTGAAATTTTGATCGTGCACCAAGTATGAGAAGATAAGTGGTTTCTCGTTCTTCGAGTTCACTGTCCTAAATGTTATTTGTTTTTGCCTGAAGAAGACCCAAGAGGTCGAAATGCATTGTGCCTAGTCCTGTACTTTGTCTATGTTCTTGGCGGTAACTAACCCCCTCTCTTTCTAAATTGGCTTCATTTTCCGCCCTCAGTCACTCCGTTTGAAACGAACTCTATTTTGTTTTAAATTTGAAGGTAAACTTGATGCGGAGTGATTTGATTTAAAGAGAAACACTATCCAGACTCACTCCTTTGAATTGAAGACAACCTTGGTCTAGAGCTATCTTTCTTTCTTTTTTTCATTGGAAGACAAACTTGTTACAGATGTTCGATTTGATGGCAAACGTCACTCAGAACTGTTTTGTTGAAAGCAAACTCGATCCAAAATTGCTCCAGAATTGTTTGTTTTGTGGGCAAACTCGATTCAAAGTTATTCGATTTGATGTCAGACTAGGTCCAGAGGTTAGCCTATGATTCTCTCTTTTTTCATATTTGGCTTTCCACTTTTTGATTTCTCCTTCCTTGGTTATATAGCCCCACAACAGCAATACATTTTTGAAACCCTCTCTTCCCCTCCCTCCCTCCCTTCCCTCTCTCTCTCTCTCTCTCTCTCTCTCTCTCTCTCTCTCTCTCTCCCACCAGCGCCATTCAAAATAAAAAGATCAAAACAGCCACAAACATTCAATAAACAATTACCAAAATCATTTATCACCTTATCTTTCGAAGTACGACTTAATTCCCGTTCGTCGTCATCTTTCAGTGGCACACCTTCACTCAAATCATCATCCCCTTCTTTCCCATTCAACCCCCCAGTGCGTGCATTGAAATCCCCAATCAAGAGAAAAGGGCACATTTCCAAAAGATTCAAACAAATCCATTAGGCATTGTTCTATAATCGTGATACCATTAGATAAATCCGTGTTGCGGTAATAGTCAGAAGAGCAAGGAGGTACATATGCACCGACTAGCATCACTGGTGTGTCTGTGCCAAAATATCTTTAGACAGTTTCAACACAATTATATTATCGTATTCAGTCTTCACTTGTTCAACGTACTGTGAAAACTGTTTCTTGACAAGGAGCGCTAAACCTCCCGATAATCTTGCTGTAATGCCATCGGGCAGTTTGATACCTGGCACAATAAAAGTGTCATAGTTCGGAAATAAATGATCAGGAAAATGGGTGGAAAAAGTTTCAACGAGTAAACAAAAATCAAAATCTTTTAAATAGGAGCGTGTTTCATGATCAAACACACGGGAAAGACCATCAATATCATATGTTACGAACTTTATGTGTTTCGTGACATGGGTCCGGCTGTGTCCCTATAAGCTGGCCTGCTTGGTATTTCCACCTGCCACTTCATGGATGGTGGTTTGCCGTTTGGAGGCAGAGGTGGTGCAGGAAGCGCTTGTTGATCGGGTTGCAGGATGTGAAGCTTTGCCCGTGGAACTGCGTCTCTCACACTTCTTTGTGGTTTTGTCATCATTCCTCTGTCCGTGTTTTTGAACGCACTGTGTGTGGTTTTGTGGGTTTGTCAGAGTCAGCCTTATTGTTCGGTTTATTTGCAAACGTTTTTGTGTCCTGGCGGTCGGCATTGCAGTCGATTTGTCATCGTCTGGGTTATGTGTTATATTTTGAAGATCGGATTCAGATCTGTGTATGTCAGTGAGTCGGTGATCAGATTATCTGTGGATTCATTGTGTGACCGGCCTCCGACGCTCCCCTCGTTATTATGATATGATTATCATGTGCAGGGATGCAGGGGGTATTGACAGAAGCATTTACGCTTTCACAACCAAAATGCACTCTCGCATAGGCACATGCACTCTGTCACTCACATCGGGCCCGCACAAAGGTGACGGGAAACCAATAACATTTCATAGAAAATAATCAACTTTTATTTATCTTGACTCCGAGCCCCCACCCGTCACTACACAACACAATTATCTGTATCGTACAACAATGTAAACATCATACAGACAATCTCATAAATCGCATCCCCTGTCCTTCAGTTACTCTTACTTAACCAGGAAAGACAATATTTCACTATTCTGTTTGCACATTTATAAACTTAAGAACAAATGAAACGTCTATAACTTGCCAGCATTCCTTGGTTGACCGTCAGTTTCTCTCATCACACTGTGCGACCACGAGCTGAAGCTGCCACACTGTTGTGTCCTCCAGATTGACCAAATCCCAGTTGGGGGACACTGGCAACGTAGCTCGAGTCGCACCCTCAGACCGAGTCTCCCGGACTCCACCGCACTTCACCCTCTCCACGGAAAGGGCTCCTGTCGGCCTCTCCCACAGGTCTCCTCTGGCTGCAAACACCCCACCGTTCTCTGGCAGCTCCCTGTCTAGGCTCCAACAGGCTAACACGTCTTGCTGTCGACCGTCCCCACACGGGAGACAATTCTTCTCGTCGTCGGCTCCGAGGCTACAGCAACCTCCACTGTCTTACGTCCCCACCTAGGAGACAACGAGGTGACAGCAAACCTCTGCTTCTCGCGCTGTATTTTCTTGAGCCCTCAGCAAGACGGGCGAGTTCACTCTCCCTTAAGTGAGTTCCCCACTTCCTGGTTTTCTGAGCATCTTATATCCATTCTCAAAGAAAGAGAAAACCCGAGTTTAACTGGTTCAACCAATGGAATCACTGGCACACACACATCACACGATTTGTACCAATAACTCCCCAAGTATTTTTTATTCCGCCAATGGAAGCACTAGTCACCTACACATACACACACACACACACAGCTGTTAGCACCAACAAGGACTTGGGTACCAAGTGGTTAATGCATAACCTCCTATTCAAAATCATGTTCCATTCCCCAAGCTACCCATTGTGCTAACAGCCTGGACTTCTCTACCAGCCAGGACTGATGCTTCAAGTGGTTACTACACCCTATAGACAACAAGGTGCAAACCACTCAATAGGCCGAAGCCTTCCATTCATTCCTCAGAACAAGAACGACTGAATGGTCGCTGTACTCTGCCTGCAGGCTGACGGTCGCCTACCCGTGACGGTCACCTGACACGATTGCCTTCCTTTCAGCCCAGTGAATAGCCGGTGCTCAAGTGGACACTCTCTTTACCCAGGACCGGCAGGTCGGCATGTTCTTGTTACTATCCCTCCGACATGCGAAACACTTCCCAGTAACTCTTCAGTATACGACTTGGGGTATCCCCCTCTGGTAATGCTTGAATTCGCAGACTTGAAGAACCCAAGGAACTTGCTCTCAACAACAGCAAAACTACCCTTAATTTGCCTAAATGCTCGAGAACATTCGGCCGAGGTTGTTTGGTTTGAAGACAAACTTGATCTAAGGTTGTTTAGTTGGAAGGCAAACTTGATCTAAGGTTGTTTAGTTGGAGGGCAAACTTGATCTAAGGTTGTTTGATTTGTAGACAAACGTAATCTACGGTGGTTTGATTTTATGGCAAACTTAACTGATTTGTTAGGAAGAGAGGGGGTTAATTACCGCTCTCCCCCACCATCTTTGTCTATCTGCCTGTCTGTCTCTATCTGTCTGTCTCTGTCCATCTGTTTGTCGGCATGTCTGCCTGCATCTCTCTCTCTCTCTCTCTCTCTGTCTCTGTTTATCTGTCTGTCTGTCTGTCTGTCTGTCTGTCTGTCTCTCTCTCTCTCTCTCTCTCTCTCAAAGGCAAAGTACCACCGCTAGAGGGACGCAGAGAGTCAACTTTCCAACAGAGACATTTTTCATTTCCCCGTCCTCCCAGTGACAGGGGGAGATAACAGCCCATCAGCTTCCTCGGCACAAACGTCGTCCCCAGTGTTCCCAAGACATCGACCTCCCAGGGCGTCAACTCTCACACTATTTGTCGAAAGGAGTAGCCACAGTTGTGTCCCCTGACGAGTCTCTCGCCTCGCGTGTGGAGGTTCCTGGAAGGTCTAGAAAGCACGGCACGGCACGTTACAACCGCGCGCGCTCGTGCGCTGACACACACACACTTACACACACACACACACACACACACACACACACACACACACACACACACACATGAGCGCGCGAGGACACTTACGCACGCACGCGTATAGAATCGCACACACACACACACACACACACACACACACACACACACACACACACGTACGCACTCACGCACGCATGCACGCGCGCGCGCGCACACACACACACACACACACACACACACACACACACACACACACACACACACACACACATACGCACGCACACAGACACGTACGCACGCACACACCCATGCACGTGGGCACACGTACGTGCGCACACGTATGCAAACACACACACACACACACACACACACACACACACACACACACACACACGCACGCACGCACGCACGCACGCACGCACGCACGCACGCACACACACACACACACACAGGCACGCACGCACACACCCACGTACGCAGGCAGGCAGGCAGGCACGCACGCACATGCACTCGCGCCCACACAAACGTGCAGAGAGAGAGACACAAAACTCGAAATCGGATTGGTTTAATGATTAAGGACATTTCTGCTCTTGTCAAAAACAACTACAACAACAACAACAGCAACTGCAACAACAGCAAAATGGTGGGGTAACGCGTGACAATGACATTTGTCTGGGAATAACCACTCAAAAACTCCTACCCTCTCTTTGTTTCCCTCCCTCCTCTCTCTCTTCCCTCCATTTTCGCCCCTTTCCTGCCCCCCCCCCCCCCCCCCCCTCCCGCTCCCCCTCACTACTCACGCTTCCCCCTTCAAGGAGTCGGTGATTGTGATCGGGGTTCAGACTCCGGGGTGTATCGGTCGTCAGTCAGCCATGCTATGAAGGACGTCACCCCGGACAGCAGATATGTGGCCACACGTCACAATGAAGAGTTTGCGCCAAACCAGCCTATAATCCATGTACGCGTTTTCAGGCCTACCATAAATTTGACGCACGTAACTGTTCAAAGGCGGTAGCGCTTCTAGGATACACATGATATGGTCTTCAACATCACCAGCGTCAGCAAGACGAAGGTCAAACGGTTGTCAAAGATTTCAGTGTTCCGGTGACACGCAATATGTTTTTTTTTTTTTTTTTTTCCCAGAGATGATAGTCAGTGGAGGACGCAGATCGTATCTATTTTCAAAGATGATGATGTTGCAATAACATGCATGCGTTATATAACTTAAAAAACTCTATGATCAGTGTTCCGATGATCTACATCACATCTTTATACTAAACAGAAACCAGCGTTCCAAGAAGCACGTCATATATCTTTCAAAGACCAATGTTTCCCAAGGATATGTGCCTATGTATTTCAATGTTCCAAGGATATGTGCCTATGTATTTCAATGTGTCCAAGGATACGTGCCTATGTATTTCAATGTTCCAAGGATACGTGCCTATGTATTTCAATGTTCCAAGGATACGTGCCTATGTATTTCAATGTTCCAAGGATACGTGCCTATGTATTTCAATGTTCCAAGGATACGTGCCTATGTATTTCAATGCTCCAAGGATGCGTGCCTATGTATTTCAATGTTCCAAGGATATGTGCCTATTTATTTTTCTATGATGGCGGTGTTCTAAGGACGTACAGTATGCTTGATAGCTAATTTGTCTTGTTAAGGTTAGCCAGTGCCTGTAAGCAGTTTGATAAAGATTTGCAATAAATCGAAAGCTTGCGCAAAGATGAGCGCTGTGCTTGTTTATTCTCTACAACTACCAGAAATTTGAGCCAGCATTCAATGTTGAACTGATAACTGATCCAAAGAACAACTCCCCACCGATTATTTCCCTTGTTTTTTTGGGGGATCTCCACCACCGTCGAAATCACAAACAGTCTTCAAATGCATGACCTGCACCTTTAGTTGACTACACATGTCAGGCCTTTGCTCTCTCATCCGTGATCCTATCTTTGCGCTAGCTCCAAGCGCCCCAAATAATCCCATCCCTCTGACTTTAATCTGTCTGCTTGTAACCACCTGATGGCCAAATGAAAAAAAAAAAAAAAAAAAGCGAGGATACTCAGCTTTCATACACAATAGAAACTCTCAAAACAATCCAGTTGCGCCAATCTATATATAACCCGACTCCTTACGCAAGGCCTTGGCGCATTGATTTTTTGGTGTGCAGCCAGTCCTCTCCCACCTAGTTGTGGCCTGTTGGTCTTCCTTCTCCACTCACTCCTCCACAATGGCTGTCTGGAGTCGGAGTCCGCGCCCCTCTGTCCTAGCAACCAGTTGGTTTGCAGACCCTAATTATTATTTTTGATTTATTTGTTGTCTGAGAGAGAGAGAGAGAGAGAGAGAGAGAGAGAGAGAGAGAGAGAGAGAGAGAGAGACACACACACACACACACACACACACATACACATACATACAGATCATTTGATACACTTTAATCCCCCTGATCAACATACACTAGAGCGAGAGAGCGAGAAAGAGAAAGAGAGAGTGAGTGTGTGTGTATGAGAGAGAGAAAGAAAGAAAGAGAGAGAGTGAGAGAGCGAGCGAGAGAGAGAGAGAGGAGGAGGAGGAGGAGGAGGAGGAGGAGAGGAGAGAGAGAGAGAGAGAGAGAGAGAGAGAGAGAGAGAGAGAGAGAGAAGTAAAAGAAGAAGAAGAAGAAGAAGAAGAAGGAGAGGGAGAGAGGGGGAGGGGGGTAGAATGAGTGTGTGTATGAGAGAGAGAGAACAGAGAGAGACGGGGGGGAGGGGGGGGGGGGAGCGGGGGAAAAACACATACGCGCGCAGACTACCTTCACACTGCACCAAACTTACTATGGAAAAGATGGCAGGAGGCCATTCTGTAATCAATTTGCCATGCACTCGTTCTGGTCAGTCCAGCTGACCCTAAAATGAAAAAAGAAGAACCCCCCTCCAGAAATCTGTACTGCAAACCCAATATAGGACGAGACAGAAACAAAACAAACAAAAACAAAAACAAACAAACAAACAAACAAAATAGAAAGGGATGTCGTTCATAGCGGAAAAGGTGGAACGCGCAGAAGCAAAAAATCGTTTCCGGTATTTCGTGACCATCGGTGTAAAACGGTGTCGATGATACGCAGCTGCATTTCAACTTGCAGCTCGTGACGGTGCTATAGGGTGTATGCCTTCTTTCACGACCGGCGCGTCCAGGCCCGAGAGAAGCAGGCACCTGCAGCGTCGGCTACTCGCTCATTCAAACTGAACAAGGCTGCTGGTTAGAAACGATTCGCTCACCTCTAGCGAAGGAGACGGAGGAAGCCGAAGATACTTCCCCACCTACCGCTCCCCCCCCCCCCCCCCCCCCCCCCCCACCGCCTCTCCCTCGCTGTCCCTTCCCCCCCCCCCCCCTTCCATCCCCATTCCCCCATTTCCGCCCGCCCCCTCTCTTATCCTTCTCTCTCTCTCTATGTGTTTGTCTCTCCCTCTCTCGATCTCCCTCTCTCGCTCTCCCTCTCCCGGCCCTCTCTCTCTCTCCCCCCCCTCTCATCTCCCCATCTCCCTCTCTCTCCCGTGTGTCTCTCTCGACCTCTCCCCCCTCCCTCCCTCTCTCTCGATTGCCTTCAATAAAAATATTCGTATTCGTATTCTCTTGCTCCCTCTCTCTCTCTCTGCCTCTCTCTCTCCCCCTCTTCCCCCCCCCTCTCTCTTCCTCCTCCCCCCTCTCTATCCGTCTGTCTGTCATTCTGTTTGTCTGTCTGTCTGTCTCTTTCTAACTCCCTCCTCTCTCTCTCCCATGGAGTTAGTGATTCTGATGGGGGGGGGGGGGGGGGGGGGGGGGGGGGGGGGGGGGGTATCCTGGGTCTATCTGTCATCAGTCATTGATATTATGAAGTCCATCAGTCATTGATGTTATGAAGTCCATCAGTCATTGATGTTATGGAGTCCATCCATCATTGATGTTATGAAGTCCATCCGTCATTGATGTTATGAAGACCATCAGTCATTGATGATAATTATGAAGTCCAGCGCTGTGACAGTTAAGTCCGTCTCCCGCCTGGTTGTCGTCTGTGGCTCTTCCTTCTCCACTCTCTCCCCCACAGTGGCCGTCTGCTTTCAGAGTTGGCACCCCTTGCTCTTGGCAACCAGTGTTTATCACTACTATCACTCATTTGTCTGCTTTCTTGCGGGGACGGGGTGGTGGTGGTGGAGGGGAATGGGAATGAGAGAGAGAGAGAGAGAGAGAGAGAGAGAGAGAGAGAGAGAGAGAGAGAGAGAGAAAAGATAGGCAGACAGACAGAGATTCATTTGTTTCCTGAGAGAGAGAGAGAGAGAGAGAGAGAGAGAGAGAGAGAGAGAGAGAGAGAGGGGGGGGGGGATTCGTTTCCTGACGGAGAGAGAGAGAGAGAGAGAGAGAGAGAGAGAGAGAGAGAGAGATGTCAGCGAAATATTCAAACTGTTAGTTGGGAAGAAAATGTTTTTGAGACGACTGACGACCAGAATGACAGTGGACAAGACAACGACTCTACGAAGGACCCTACGCTTGAAAAGATCAACAGACTAGAAGAGGTGATTCTACACTGTGTGAAAAGATATCAACGCTTGAGTCAGTCGTTCAGAAGCAACATGTTTTGATCAAATCAATGAAAAGTAGTGATGTGAATCGGAAAAGTTCTGGAATGCAAACAGAGGATCAGTCTTACCCATCTTACGCTGATGCTGTTCGATGTGGGTCACCGCAACAAGGGGCTTCAAAGACAGCTGTCTGTGCTGCATCGCAGGATAGGCCTAGGCCTAAAGTGTATGTCAGGACAGATGGAGAGGAAAGGGTAAAAAAGAACACCCCAGCCAAGAAGAATGTTCCAATCAAGCAAAAGGAAAATGACGTCAAGTCCAATGACGCTGGAAAGATGACGCGAAATAGGGCGTGGAGAACTCAGGACAAAGAACACCAGAACAACAAGGAACATTCTGACTCCCCAGTGTTCTGATTATTAGTGATTCTACCTTCAATAAGATTGATTCAGTCCGACTGGGGTTGGCCTATGGTCTTCAAGTTGCAACCCGAAAGGCTTTTGTTATTGATGACATCCAAACAGTAGCTGAACAGGGTAGGGAAGATCTGTCTCCTGATCCAGAGTGCGTAGTTTTGCATGTGGGGATAAACGACCCTTAAAGGAAAAGGAGCAGTTGAAAGCGGAAGAAAAAATGGTGTCTGCCATAGAGACTGTCAAGGATGCGTTCCCCAAAGCCAAAATAGTTTTCAGTAAGGCTCTTCCGGTTAGACAAGATAGACTGGAGGCAAAGCGCGTGGTATACAATGCTCATGTATACTCCGTGTGCATTGAAAACAAAATCAAAAACGTTTCTTTCGTGGGGTATGACGTTGTAAGTCAGGTGAGACATTATCAGGATCTCCTTCACCCCAGTCACGAAGGGGCGCGGTTGATGGCTGGCTTCCTTGGGCGACATCTCCATAATCTCTTCTGGGAGCGGCCAAAACGCAAAACAGCAGACAGACGCGGGGAAAGTTCTTTGGCAGAGGATGGTCGCGCCCCCCCGTGACTTCCTGCCTCCTCCTGGTGTCCGATGGCTCCCCCCTGGGTTGTCAGAAAATGATTCAATGAATATTGAACTTGAAGATTAACTCTTATGAAGCAACAATGCAATGGGCGTTTCAAAATTTTTTACAGTGGAATGCAAGGTCTATTTCCACTAACCTACCATCATTCGAAAATCATGTTCTGCAGGGGAAATTATTGTGTGCTAGCCCTTCAGTCTCTCAATGTTGAAAAACAGAAGAAGCTTCCCAATTTAAAAGGATTTTTATTTATCCTCCACTTTTTACCATTAACAGGTTAAATGAAAAAGTTCAATGCGCATTATATATAAGGTGTGGCTTTGAATATTCAAATATTTTTCCGTGGCCAGTACCAAATGATAAAGAAGGATGTTTTGCTGTCGGTCGGTGCTGCAGTTAAAGTAAATGATAGCTCAATATATAACATATTATCAATGTATTACCCATCCGGTCCAAAGGAGGACAATACAGATTGGCTTAAAAATACGGATTTCTCTAAGAAAAAATGGATAGTTTTGGGTGATTTTAATGCCCATGCCCCTTTCTGGGATACAAACAGCTCTAAAGTAACATGTAATAGGTTTGTTGAAAATGTTGTAGATTCGGAGTTAATATTATTGAATGATGGTCGCATTACAAGAATTCCTGATGTCTCAACTCATAATCCTAGCGCTATTGATTTGTCTTTAGTGTCCTCAAACTTAGCTGTAGATTATGATTGGTCCCCAGGAGAAGATTGTCTTGGAAGTGACCATCTTCCCATTACCATCACTCTCAATGTCAGTTTCAATTCAAACTCGACAGATCCAGTGGAAAACATACCAAAATATAATTACAAATTTGCGAATTGGGAAGATTACAGTAAATTCTTAGAGTCTCATGATCCTGATTCAATAATCAGAAAAATATCGATGAATTTTATTCAAATTTTAAGAAAATATTACTACTTGCAGCTGATAAGGCGATACCAAAATGTGGTTACAAGAAAATTGGTAAATATATTGGTAATGTGTGGTGGACGGAGGAGTGTAAAATAGCGGTGACATCAAAGCGCAAGGCATTTAAGTCATGGATTAGAGAAATAAGACTGAAGAAAATTTTCAATCCATGAAAATACAGAAAATATTTGCAAAAAAGGTCATCGCTCAAGCAAAAAAGACATATTGGGAAATATTTTGCTACTCGGAGATTACAGAATCAAAGGATATGTACAAAGTTTGGAAGAAATAAAAAGAGATGAAAAATGTAAACAGGACACAGTCATTTCCTGTGAAACTAGATACGGAATTTCCAACTGCTTTGGATAAGGCTGAGGCATTTGTGAATACTTTTTCATGTAACAGTTGTTCTGCAAGTCTAAATTCAGAGGCTAAGCTTTTTAGAACAACCGAAGAAGAAAAAGATATGTATTCAGACCCTAGCCCAATTCAAGAACACTATTTAAAAATTCTCCTTTACAAATTACAGAATTGAAAGAAGCATTAGATTCTATTTCTTCTTCAATTTCAGCAGTTGGTCTAGATGGGTTTTCTTACCAGATGCTCTGTCACTTGCCTTCTTCTTGGATAGGTTTGCTACATTCTTTATTCCAAAAATGTTGGGATATTGGCGCTATTCCTAAAATCTGGAAGAGTTCAGTAGTAGTTGTACCAGTTCTAAAAGAGGGCAAAATTAGATCTTCGGTTAACAGCTATAGACCAATTTCGCTTACTTCTCATGTTGGAAAAATTATGGAAAAAATTATACTCAAACGGATCACTTTTTATTGTGAAAAAAAAAACATCATTCCAGTTCAGCAGGCTGGCTTTAGGAAAGGGAGATGCACTACAGATCATTTGGTTAAGCTACTACTCAGGTCAAACGTCAATTTTCACGAAGAAAAAGTACACTAGCCACATTTTTTTTGACGTTAAAAAGGCATATGACAGTGTTTGGCATGCCAGATTATTATTCAAATTAAAGGAGATTGGAATTTGTGGCAAATTGTATGGATATATTAAAGCCTTTTTGAAGGATAGACACATGTGTACAAAAATTGGCAATACCTACTCATCCTTCAGAAGTATAGATATGGGGATTCCACAAGGTTCAATCATTGCACCAATTTTATTCTCCATTTTTGTTTATGATCTTCCAAAAGCTTTGTCTAAGAACACACATGTGGTTCAATACGCTGATGATATTGCAATATGGATGAACACCAGTTTAAGAAAAAGTTCGAATAAGAGGATTATCAGTCACGTGCAGACAATTTATCAACAGGAACTAAACAATTTATCAAATTATATAAAAGAAAATGGTTTAAAATTCTCAGGTGAAAAAAACTTGTTTGCTGCTATTTAATAATGGTGAAAATCCTTCCATATTACCCATTTTGAAATTAGAGGATAATATCTTGAAATATCAAAACTGTGTTAAATTTTTAGGAGTCTTTTTGACAACAAAACTTAGGGAAAAAGCATATAGAACATTTATTAACCAAGGCAAGAAAAAGATTAAACTTTTTAAAAATAATCAACTGTCAGCCTTGGGGGCAAGACACGAAAACTTTATTGCATTTGTCTACTTCTTTAGTTTCGATCCAAATTAAAGTATGGCCAAGAAGTATATCATTCTGCTCCAAAATATCTGTTAAAAAAGCTACAAAGTTTGGATAGCAAAGCAGTGAAACTGGCCTTAGGTGTACCAGTTCATGCAAATACTATCAAAAGTTATCAAGCTGCAGAGGTTTTACCTTTTCGAGAACAACGGCTCTTAGACGTATCAAAATATGTGATTAGAAGTCTGTCAGTTAAGAACTCAGTTACAGCAGAACTATTGATGGATTCGAACAAAGATTATCCCAAACGAGCTAGAAATATTTTATATTTACAACCAATTAGAAATTACGCGTATAAGCTTATGTCTGATTGTAACATTGATTTATCAACAGTTTTTCTGAAGATCCAGTCACGCCTAAGATTCCCCCTTGGGAGCATTTGTGTGGAAATTTTGATTATAATTACACAAATGTTTCTAAAACTGAAAACGTTAATCTCTTGGTTAGTGAGGTCAGAGTTCATCTTGACAATTTTTATAGCAATCACCTGAAAATTTACACTGATGGCTCAGTCCTAGATAACATTGGTAGTGGTTCTGGTTTTGTCATTCCTAGCCTGAATGTGAAAAAAAGAATTATCATCTTGGCAAAGGATTTTCCATATTTACAGCAGAATTATATGCAATATTGATGGCTTTGAGCTACATTTATGATGCTCCCATGCCTTTTCACAATATTCTCATATGTGTTGATTCAAAATCTGTCTTGCAGTCTCTGGAACATTGGGATGGTAAGGCTCGGAAAGATTTACTTTTTGATTCATCATATCATACACTGTTTAAGGATTCATGGAATACGTATCGACTTTTGCTGGGTTCCCTCTCATAGTGGGTTGAAATGGAATGAAGCAGCAGACATACTTGCTAAAACTGGAGCTAAATATTGCCTCGATCGTAATTCATTATCTTCACTGAAAACATCTTCATCAGAAATGTTGCTAAAGTTAGAAAATTGTGTATATAAAAGAAATTGTGGAGACAATCTCAAATATATAAATACTTGTCCTCGTCACATTTCCAAGATAGTAACAAAACTCAAGTTAAATGCATGGAACACAAAATATTCTTGCCATGTTTTTTGTACTTGTGGTAATCCTATTTCAGTGCATCATTTGTTGAGAGAATGTTCTGTCTTAACTCCAGTTTATATAGAAAAATCTATTGATATCAACGTCCAAGATATCAGTCAAATATTGTCCAGCCCTTTATCATAAACATTGCTACAATTATCGCTCAATCTAAAATGTTAAGTTTTGTTAGTTGGAGATGACGTTGTAAATTATTTTTCGTCTAATATCATCAATGGCTGAACGAGCGAGTCGTCCGGGCAGGTTGTGTGGCAGCGTTCTCTGCAGCAGTCAGCAGAGTCACTATGTTTGCCATCCTTGCACTGAATTGCAACAAAAAATGTTTTCAACCATATCGATCAATCTTAGAATAAGATCCTGATCCTGATCCTGAGAGCCTAGGTGGATGCAGAGCTGCAGCAGGGTCCCATTGAACTGAACTCAGGGATGGCCGTTGGGGCGTCAGTTTCATTCGGTCAAAATGTTTTTAAAAGGAAAAAAAAAGCAAACAAATTTTAAAATAAGCTTTTATTTACCTGAAGAGGACTGCTCTCTGTTTTTACGTTGCTATTTATAACCTGGCACGGTTCCAGCAACGCAAAAGTATTGATCCTGATCCTGATTATTAACATCAATTTTGTGAATATAAGAAGAACTCAGGCAGCCCAACACGTGACGTCACTGTTCTTTGTCCCAGCGCTGGGTTTTAAAAAAGTAAGCCAAAGCGAACTTTCCCCCCTTTTATTCATTAAAGCCCAATGGCAAACTCATGTTGTAGTTAGAGATCGTGCTGACCTAAGATATATAGACCTATTATCAACAAACTTTATTGCCAAATTCAAGATCAGGCCTTTAAGTCTTTTTAACACCACCCGTAATTGACTGCAGAATTTTTCTGAGCCAAAGATCATCTGGTTTAAAAAAAAAAAAAACGTTACACTCCATAACTGCTTATAACTTTTAAACCGTTCTCAAAAACAGTTGGTATTGCTGTTGCTGTTGTTTCCATTCTTGTTGCTGTCAGCATTTTTTTTTTCCATCTCGGTTTTTCTCTCTCC
>JADBJO010004141.1:64846-69846 GCA_016801955.1 Conus betulinus | reverse complement strand
CTAGGAGATTTATTGCCTCTTTTAACATCGTTTTTATCTCTTGAAAGTGGCCTACGGCCATCAGAGTACAGAGCTATTTTCAATATAATTAAGGGTTTGTAGTTACCGTCATTTTTAGCACAAATACGTTTGATTTGAAAGTCTCTTCTGAATATAATGGCAAGTAGTTCATTTGCTAAAATTAAAGCCAGACTGAAAAATAATGAACATCCTTGCCTTCTGCCAGAGTTTATTGTAAAATCTTCACTCATCCAGCTGCAATAACCTGTATTGTTCCCTGTGTCTTCCATCAGAATCTTTACCCATTTCAGAAAACTATTGCCAAAACCAAACTTGAAAAAACATACGGCATATACTCCTTTGAAGTTGTGTGGAATGCTTGTCAACATTTGCAGCTAAAACGACTCCTGGAATATTTGCTAATACCAAAATAATCCAGTACATAGTCTATGCTTCTAATCACTGCTGAAATGCATCTCTGCGTTTCAAAAACCATCTGACCATTGTGTACTTAATAGTCTACTTGGTAGAATAATGCACGTACTGAACAATTTCTCAAAAGTTTGTTAGCTAAAGAACCTGGTCTCTGGTTGTTGATCGTAGTTCTTTTCAGATCCTGTCTCTTTCGAAGAAGAGTGACTGACGCTGCTAATTGAGAACAAAACAGCATTTCCTTGCAGTAAGCTGTATTAAAAAAAAAAATGAATCTACGACCATAGAGGCAAATTTCTTCCAAAGTTATTGGTTTATTTGATGGTAATACAATCAAGTCTGGGCGCAGACCCATTCTTTGAGTCTCATAAAGCTGTGGTGGCTTCCTCAACTGACAAGAAATGTTCACACCCGTCCTTCTGTTTAACACAAAGCTCTGGGTTTGACCATGTTTAAGAAAAGGTCGACATTTTCAACCAGTCTATTGGGAATAACATTTTTAACTGTGTAAGTTTTCAAAGTGTTGAGCACAGAGGATGTCGTGTTGATTTGTTCACGTGTCATCATTATCTGATTGTAGTTTGGGCATGATTTTAGAGCTTGCTCTACTCTTAGTTAGAGAAACATTTTTTTACATTCTTTAATCCGTTTAATTCTAAAACTGCTGCTGTAGCGCTTTGCGTTTTCTTCTTTCTCAGATAGTTTTAATTTCAGTCTAATCAAATATCGCTTCCCCTGAGCTTGCACGTTTGAAGGATTACATTCAAGGACAGAATCGCCACCATTGAAATCAGCAAAAAAAAAAAAAAAAAAGAGGCTAACTCATTCAACAATCTTCTCAAAATGCATGCGGTTTCTGGTGACTTGATTAAAAAAAACAAACAATGGATTGATAGATTGAAAAAGTTAGCTGTTAACCTTGTTCTTGTAACTTTTCTCTTTTTCTTCTTCGTTTCCACAACAGCGTTTTTCGTCTTGTTCCTGTCCTCTTCCTTGGCTCTCCTCCTCTGCTTGTCCTCTTTTCCCTCTGTCTCACAGCCTGCCTGTACTTCTGCATAGTCTCCCCTTCCCCCTCCACCTCTCTGCCTGTTCTTCTTCCAGTTCACCCAGCCTTTAGTTTTCCTCCAAACAAGTTCTTCTGTCTTCTTCCTGGTTTAAGCTCTGGCCGACATGGAGACAGCTTCCAGATGAGAATTGTTCTTTTGTTTAACCATTCCACCCCCCAGTCTGCAAGAATATCTGCACGTTGTATTAGCTTCCTCTCTCTCTCTCTCTCTCTCTCTCTCTCTCTCTCTCTCTCTCTCTCTCTCTCCCCCCCCCCCCCCCCCCCAAGCAGCTTACCCCCTCCCTTTCTACCTCATCACCTTTGTCAAGGATTTTTTCGTGTTCTGGAATTTAGCAACGTTCTGTCTCCGGCTCCTATTTAGATTGACTTCAAAATGCACTCATTCTGTTCCTTTTCCCTGGATTAATCATCACCTTAGAAATAAAACATTCTGTACTTTGAACCCACTATAAGCAAGAACACCATACCTGTTCACCTCATAATCCTTCGTTTTGTCTGTTTTAATTTGTGCCTTTTTTGTGTTTTTGACGCCTGGTTTCCCCGTTCACCTGAGGGCGTTCTCCTGGGAGAGTCCACCTCGTGCTGTTGATCACTGCCTCCAGAGCCTCAGTGGGCGCCGTTTGCTTTTCCTGTTTGTTTTCGTGAACCTGGACGCCTTGTTCTGTTGCCAGAGAAAAATGTTGTGCGTCTGTTTAACTGGCGTTTGGTATGTTCGTCAGGTACAGCCTCTGTTGTGTGTGTGTGTGTGTGTGTGTGTGTGTGTGTGTGTGTGTGTGTGTGTGTGTGTGTGTGTGTGTGTGTGTGTGTGTGTGTGCGTGCGTGCGTGCGTGCGTGCGTGCGTGTGTGTGTGTGTGTGTGTGTGTGTGTGTGTGTGTGTGTGTGTGTGTGTGTGTCAGTGTGTGTGTGTGTGTGTGTGTGTGTGTGTGTGTGTGTGTTGTGTGTGTGTGTGTGTGTGTGTGTGACGTCTGTGACTGAATAATGGTCGTCACCTTGCACATTGCTGACCCATTCCAACGAGAACTAACTCTCACACTTACTCACGGGATCAACATCCAGAAAGATTTTCATCCACTTGGGAAATGAGAACCAATCTATGTTTGAGTTTACATTTTGTCTTGTCTTTTTTTTTTTTTTTTTTTTTTTTTTTTTAGTATGTTACTGTTGGGTCCTGATCATGTTGGTAACAACTGTCCACATATTATGGGATGTTTTCATGAGTTTTGTTTTCTTCATCTTTTCAGTCATTGCCACTCTCTTTTTCTCTTGTTTCAGAGAGAGAGAGAGAGAGAGAGAGAGAGAGAGAGAGAGAGAGAGAGAGAGCGACATACATACATACAGACAGACAGACTGACTGACAAACAGAGACAAAAACAGGGACAGGGGGGGGGACCCCCAGAGACAGTGCGAGCAGAAAGAGACAAGAAAGACAGAGACAAAGACATGAACAGGGGAGAGACAGCCAGAGACAGTGCGAGACAGAACGGGACAAGAGAGAGCTTTTATTTCTGTTGATCTGGTGACGCCCTCTGTGGTCCGACAGGGTTTCCAACACATTCCACCCTGCTGTTGTACCTTCCGCTGCTATTGTCTTCTTCTCCTCTCCTTTGTTTTGCTGATTTTCTGCCCCCCCCCCCCCCCCCCCCCCCCCACACCCACACCCCCTTTCCTCTTCCCGCTGTCTGTCTGGTGATCTGTCTGTGCATTTCTATGTTTCCCTCTTGGTCGTCATCTTCCTCCTGCTCAAGCAACCCGCGCGTATTTTGTGTCCAACTCCTCTGTTTTCCTTCGTGCGCAGTGTACTGTTAAACAGGAGACCACTGGCAGACGACGATTCTTCTTCCAGCTAACCGGTCGATATCAGTCTGTAGTACTTCCACTCCCCCACCCTCACCCCTCACCCTCTCACCATTCCCCCCCCCCATTTCTTCCCCCTCCCATTCTTTGCTCCCCCCCCCACCCCCCCCCAGCCCCCCCCTTAAGCCCCCCCCCCCCCCCCCTCCCCCCCCTTCCCCCACCTTGTCCCTCTCAGCTTCTTCCCTGTTCCAAGTTCCATTCTTTGCTAGCGTTCCTTTCCCATCATGTCCAACCCAGCACGTCTCCTTTCTCCAAGAATATAGCCAAGCCAATAGCGCCCCCATCCTCTTCTAAGCCACCTTGTCCCTCTCAGCTTCTTTATCAGTAGAAACTGTTCCAAGTTCCGAATCTGTTTGATTCACTGCCTTTTTTTTCACCCTCCCCCCCCCCCTCCCCCCCTCCTCCAACCCACGCTACCGTGTCCTGCCTTCTCCAGAGTATATTCATACAGGGTGGGAAATATCGCTCAGCTTGAGTTTGCACACAGTGGCCATTTTCCCCATTTTTTCCTCATTGAAGTTTATTTATCTTCGTGGGGTTTTTTTTTTTGGTCTGTGGTTCTCCTTCCTTGACTGTGTTACAGTTTTTCCATGTGTGTGTGTGTGTGTGTGTGTGTGTGTGTGTGTTCGTTCGTTCTTCTGTTTAACGTCTGTTCACTTTGAGTGATATTCGACGTTGCTTGTTTGTTTGTGTGTGTGTGTGTGTGTGTGTGTGTGTGTGTGTGTGTGTGTGTGTGTGTGTGTGTGCGCGCGCGCGCGCGCGCGCGCAAGACAGAGAAAGATAGCGAGGGAAAAAGTAGTAGTGGCAGTATAGTAGTAGTAGTAGTAGTAGTAGTAGTAGTAGTATAGTATATTGTTGTTGTTGTTGTTGTTGTAGCAGAAGTAAATAAAACAAGACGAAGAAGACGACGAGAAGAAACAAGAAGAAGAAGAAGAAAATGGTATAATAAGCTGAATAAGATTAATATTCAAGTAGAGAAAGAAGATTCACGTGAATACAGTAAGATTTTAATCCAGAGAGAGAGAGAGAGAGAGAGAGAGAGAGAGAGAGAGAGAGAGAGAGAGGAAGTTGTCTGGTCCTGACAGCAGGTTAACTGTGCCAAACCTACCTCCCCTCCCCCCGCCCTCTCGCCCCTCCCCGCCCGTTACGTTCTCAGTGCCCTAGTGGGGTTTGGGAAGTAGAATTCAATGTCTTGCCTTAAGAATGTCATACATTAAGTCCTGTCTGTAACCACTCTCTCTTTCAATACGAGACGACACTATGTTACACAAAAAATGTCTTGGGCTAGGGTTGCTGGCTGATTTAAACCACCGTTTTTTTTTTTCTTTTGCTTTCAATGGTTATTCTCCTGACGACGAATACATAGGCGATGATAAATTTGTTCCAGAAGGTTCCAGACAGTTTTAGAAATTGTTCTCAAAATAACTTATCATTCGGATTGCTAAGACTACGTTATAGTTCTCGAATGTTCGATTTCAAAAGCTGTACATTTGGGAAATTTTGATTTTGTTAGTGTGTGAGAGAAATCTGTAAAAGTAAAAAGTAATGTTTCCATCATTAACGGTCATTTGAGAAGTGACATTGTGCATTTTTTGCTGAGAGTGAGGACTTCCAGCTTGTTAACAGAGTCGATTCTCCAACTGGATGA
>JADBJO010004141.1:32500-35000 GCA_016801955.1 Conus betulinus | reverse complement strand
ATGGGGTGAACAAGTGTGTGTGTGTGTGTGTGTGTGTGTGTGTGTGTGTGTGTGTGTGTGTGTGTGTGTGTGAGTGAGGGAGAGAGAGAGAGAGAGAGAGAGAGAGAGAGAGAGAGAGAGAGAGAGACAGACAGACAGACAGACAGAGAGAGACAGAGAGACAGAGAAAGAGAGAGTTTGAGTTTATGTGTGCATCATATTTATTTTCCGATCATTCGCCATAGAATGCAATTTTCTGCGTTCCCCAAGAGAACTTTCAAATCCAAGTGATCTGGAACACGAGTAATGAAACAATTTGCTCGTGTGGACTTTGACGATTATTTCCCCGTGAAGGGAAGGGGAAGAAGAGGGTGAGCGGGGGTGAGTGATGGGGAGGGGGTGGGGATAAGAAAAGATCGGGTGAGAAGAAGAAAGGATTGGGTGAAATACTGAAAAGGAGAGGGGGGGGGGGGGGGGGGGGAGAGAGAGAGAGAGAGAGAGAGAGAGAGAGAGAGAGAGAGAGAGAGAGAGAGAGAGAGAGAGAGAGTCATGATGGAAATATTGTCATTGAGTATTTGTCATTACCCCTTTCTCTCTCTGTTTTCTGTCTGTCCTCCATCTGATGTCTGTTTTATTTTATTTCTTTTAAATGGACGTTCCTCCCAGCTGTTTACACTGCGGTTTTATGAAGTCACAAAACCGCTTCTTCTTCTCTTCGTTGTTCTGTTTATCTGTTCGTGTTTTGGGCGTGTTCCTCTCTCTCCCTCCCTCCCTCCCTCCCTCTCTCTCTCTCTCTCTCTCTCTCTCTCTCTCTCTCTTTTTTCCATCAGTCTCTCTTCATCTGTCTGTCTGTCTGTCTCTCTCTCCCGTGTGTGTGTGTGTGTGTGTGTGTGTGTGTGTGTGTGTGTGTGTGTGTGTGTGTGTGTGTGTGTGTACATGTGCGTGAGTGTGTGTGTGTGTGTGTGTGTGTGTGTGTGTGTGTGTGTGTGTGTGTGTGTGTGTGTGCGCGCGCGCGCGCGCGCGCGCGCGCGCGTGTCTGTGTGTATATTCGTGCGTTATTTTCACAGTCTAACATCTATTCACGAAAGTATATAGCAGATCAGAGGACAGAGAATTGCGAGAGATGCACGTGAACAAGTTAGTGCGTTTTATACACTCGTGTCTGTAGGCATAATTATGTGTATGTATGTGAACCAACACACACGCTGTTGTCCCCCGAAAAGGTTAGCGACTTCTTGATTCTGCTTCCATATCATGTCTGTGCCCATATCTCAAAGTCTGTGTGAGCTTTTGACGACGTATTTTCCACCATGATCTCTCCGTTCTCCTACTGACAGAATGATGCTTGCTTTTGACGACGTATTTTCCACCATGATCTCTCCGTTCTCCTACTGACAGAATGATGTGTTTGACGAAGTATTTTCCACCATGACCTCTCCGTCCTCCTACTGACAGAATGGTGCTTTTGACGACATATTTTCCACCATGATCTCTCCGTTCTCCTACTGACAGAATGATGCTTTTGACGATCTATTTTCCACCATGATCTCTCCGTTCTCCTACTGAAAGAATGATGCTTTTGAAGATCTATTTCCCACCATGATCTCTCCGTTCTCCTACTGACAGAATGATCACCATCTCAAATTCAATGAAGTGGAGAAAGCGAGCAAAATAAACGACAGAAACATGATGTAAAGTAACGCAGATTTTACATACTATGCAAAAAGAGAGTATAAAATTTCGACAGCTATGTTTTCTTTAGACGATGCAAAACAGCAGATCCCCCCAAATGCACAAAATGATATTCCTCTCCTAACATCTGTAAAGCATGAGAATGCAGACAATTACGCACACAAAAAGCACACCTCTGACAGTAATCAGCATGAACATACGAAACAAAGCAAAAAAAATGCACAAAACAATACTCCCCAGTTAGCACTCAGCATGTGAATGATTCTGTATTTGTATTGTATGTGGAATCTGCTTAACTTTGCACCTCTTTCAGCGCGCGCGCGCGCGCGCGCGCCTGTGTGTGTATGTGTGCGCGCGTTTGTGCTTGCGTGCGTGTATGCGTGCGCGCTCGCGTGCATATATATATATATATATATATATATATATATATATATATATATATATATATATAGACGGTCAGTCTGTTACCCCTGACGAAGGCGAATAAAGCCGAAAATTTGGGATATTTTAATCTTGTTTCTTTGGATTTTTATCTACTTTGACAGTTTATATATATATATATATATATATATATATATATATGTATATATATATATATATATATATATATATATATATATATATATATATATGCGTGTGTGTGTGTGTGTTCGTTCATTTCGCTTTGTTCTCGGTAGTGCTGTACTCTGTTCTCAAGAGAATAGTCATTTTTCCAGTACGGACATATAACCCCCTTCCCTTCTACGTCCGTCACGGACCATCAGTCACCAAGGGGATGTTGGGAGCTCCGTCACCACAAGTAGCTCCGCCCCGCTCTCTGGACGTTCTG
>JADBJO010004141.1:10000-17500 GCA_016801955.1 Conus betulinus | reverse complement strand
AGAGAGAGAGAGAGAGAGGAGAGAGAGAGAGAGAGAGAGAGAGAGAGAGAGAGATTATTTACGAGATTATAAGATAAGCACACGAGCGTGGTGGGGTTCGTTGTAGACTTTTATAGTGATCACCTTCATCTGATACTAGACAGTCGAAGGATGTAAAAAGACTCAATAACGAAATATCTGTCAGAAAATCCACGAAAGGGGAAGTGGAGACAGAGAAATAGTTTCCATCTTTACAGGCCAGCTGCAGCCCTCAGTGCAGAGAGCCCCTCAGAGATAGGAGACTTAGACACATTGTCCATCGCTACAGGCCAGCCCTCAGTGCAGAGAAGAGATAGGAGACTTTAGATACATGGTCCATCGCTACAGGCCAGCCCTCAGTGCAGAGAAGAGATAGGAGACTTAGATACATTGTCCATCGCTACAGGCCAGCCCTCAGTGCAGAGAAGAGATAGGAGACTTAGAGATAAAGGGATGAAGGGAACTGGAGGCTCAATAGGGGAAGCCCGAAGCAATCAAGAGAAACAACATGAAACTGAACTTGGTCAATAAAGGAAAGGACACTCCTGAGAGCGCAGACATCCGCCACTATCGACCAAGTCCCGAGACGCTCCTGCCGTCAGGGGAAGTAATGTAAGGTACTGTCTGAAAGAGTTACTTCCCTGATAATTTTCTGAAATAGGACATGGGAAAGAAAATCAAAACAAAAAACAAACAAACAAACAAACCCAAAAAAAAAAAAAACAAAAACAACGAATTGTCTATGTTTAAATCCCTTGGACACATTTTTAACATTAAAATATATGATTTCATAGATAGTGGTCGAATGATGAACACTAGATTCAGAGATGTAATGTTCTGTAGAAAATGTACTAATTATATCCCATTAGAGATCCTGTAACTTCTTTGTCATGGATCCCCTCTATCTATCGACATCAAACCTGAACTGGTTTGTCTTTAGAGTCAGTTTGGAATTGTTGTAATCATGACAACCCAGCCAACCATACAGAACCTTTTTATCAGGAGTGTCAGACCCAAGCAAGAAAGATTTCATATCGTACACACAAGTTGAATCAATGAAGACAGTTATATTCTGAAAGAGAAACAAATAATAATAAAGCAGTTACATGACACGGTACACATGTACGGGCTTGGCGAGTCTGCAATGTGCCCATGCAGAGAGGCCGACATGGACACCGAGCACACACCACAGGACTGTCACCTCCATGCTACTGCCAGGCAGGACTTATGGCCGGAGCCAGTGGCTCTGAGGGCCAAGCTCTACGGGGGACCCGGCGGACCTTCAGAGGACAGCCCAGCTTCATGCGGGCAGCTGGCATCGCCATCTGAATGTTCGAGAAGAAGAAGAAGACACGGTAGCTAAGTTGTTAATATCATGCGGCGCATAAAATCAGACAGTGCTGAAAGTGCCACGCATCTCCCTTGATTCATCGCTCCCAGATTCTAAAGAGACCGCAAATGGATTGATAGAAACGTTTGAATGCCCCCAGAAGCCCCTCCCATCCTCCTGAAACATCCACCTGGACGAACAGACGCAGCAGAAGGGACAGCTAATGTCTGCTCTGAATGGGGCGTGTAAAATGTGCATCACCTGCTCTCCAGATCATAACAAAAGCTGCCATGTCACACATTGCTATTGGATATATAAAAACAACGTTAAAGTACAGAAAGACAAAAATAAATAAATAAAAGAAAAATGGACAGTCAAAAAAGGAGTCACAGAAAAGATCCAATTCATATCACGGAAGTTCCAGAACGCGTGTGGGAGTTATTTGTGTTGAAAAGAGCCCCGGACATTTCTATTTGGATGGGGGCTTTGTTTTGTTTTGTTTTGTTTCTTGTTTATTTTCATTTTCTTTATTTATTTATTTATTTTATTTTTGCGTTTCATCTTTCCACCAAATTTGGTTCAAATAGATTGAGGTGTGTGTGTGCGTGTGCGTGTGCGTGTGCGTGCTAACGTGGTCGTGTGCGCGCGCGCGCGTGTGTGTGTGTGTGTGTGTGTTGCCTTATCTTCCGGACAGACAAAAAATAAACAACGGATGAAGATGGAAACATAAATTCTTGGGTGGAGCCCATCAGTTTGGCAGTAGTTTTACTGACGGGGGTGAAGGGTCACTGACGGGGTGAAGGGTCACTGACGGGGTGAAGGGTGAAGGGTCACTGACGGGGTGAAGGGTCACTGACGGGGTGAAGGATCACTGACAGTGGTGGTGATGCGTTTGGGTGGGGGGGGGGGGGGGGGGGGGGGGGGGAGGCCATGACAGCTGTCACCGCCAATTCACCGTCTGAACGTCACCCTGAGAGGTCACCCAGGGGTCAGAAACACCCGACACTCCATGCCGCCTCCGGCAAAGATGCTTTCAGGACTAAACTAAAGTGCTTCAACAGAATGTGTGTGTTGCAAAACAAAACACCCATCAAGAGGTCATGCTTTACTGAGAGTGTGGCCTCTCACAGCATACGTACCAGTTTTATCAGGCATGTCTGTGAATGATGTTTGTTTGTTTGTTTTGTTTTGTTTTTCTCGATGATAATCTTGGTGTTAAAGTTACCTCTCTTTGTGACGTAGTCCAGTTAGGTGTTTAAAATGATGTTGGCGGTCATTGTTTGATTACATGTCCATACCCATGCCTGCACACACACACACACACACACACACACACCACACACACACACACACGCACACACACACACAAACACATACACACACACACACACACACACACACACACACACACACACAAACACAAACACACACACACACACACGCACACGGACGCACACATGCGCACACACGGACGCACACATGCGCACATGTAAGCAAGCACACACCCTCTCTCTCTCTCCCCTCTGTCTGTCTATCTCTCTGTCTGCCTGTCTGTCTGTCTGTCTGTTTCTCTCTCTTCCCCCTTCCTTCGCTCCTTCCTTCTCCTCCTCTTTCTTTCTCTCGTCTGGTATCACATGATTTTGTAAACAGACGTAAAAGTACCACCACTACTACTTTTACTACTACTACTGTTACTTACGTTAGTACTGCTACTACTACTACTACCACCACCACCACCACCACCACCACCACCACTACTACTACTACTACTACTACTACTCCAGGAAAGAGGGTACTGTGTTCACTGCATCTGTTGTTGTGTTTTTCTGTCCGCCTGTCAACAACAAACAAAACAAACAAAACAACCTACAGAACTGATTTTCGCAAAACCTGTCAGGAAAAACAAAATGACAATGTGCCCCATGACACACCCGTTTAAATATGCAAACAGATCCGGATGCAAGAGCCGATCCAATTTTTTTTTCTTTACTTCCTTTAACACTGAGAAATGATGCTGTTTTTTTTTTATAGCATCTTTGGAAATTCCTTAGGCACTAATGCATAGATCTCAATGAGGAAAAAAGAAAAACATGAGGTTTATTCGACGGATGGGCTGTGTGTCTACAACCTGTGTAAGATTTTGATGCGACCGTGGATCTGGTAAAGCGGATCCGGGGAACAAAGGACTGTTTGTTCCATGACTGGGGTCTGCGTTTTCCGGAATGTCCTTCCTGACCAGAATGGACACGGTGCTATCGGACAGTTCTTCAGCAAGGAATAATGTCTGACATGGGAAAAGTCCCGTCAGGGAAACAATGAGGTGAGGCTGCTTGAAAAAAAAAGTGCGGGCACATTCAGTTCAAGCACAACACAGTCATGCACACACACACACACCACACACACACCACACACACACACACACACACACCACAACACACACACACACAAACACACACACACACACAACACACAACAGAGAGGAGGGAAGAGAGCACAGGACAGACAGAGGAGAGAGAGAGGAGAGAGAGAGAGAGAGAGGCGAGAGAGAGAGATGAGAGAGAGAGGATGAGAGAAGAGGAGGAGATCGCGGGGAGGAGAGAAGGCGAGAGAGAGAGGAGAGATCGGGAGGAGAGAGAGAGAGAGGGAGGAGAGAGGGAGGAGGAGGGGAGCAGAGGGACGAGAGGAGACTGAGAGGAGATGGAGACGAAGGATAATAAGATAAAATTTCTTATTTACGAGGATAGAGAGAGTAGAGAGGGAGCACTGACGCCCAGAGTCCTCGCCCTGAGTAGGGACTAATAACATACAGTGAAATGAAACCCTGTATGAAGCAAACCAACAAAAGCTGTCAAGCAACCATCACGGAACATCAAATGAAAACAGGAGCAGAGAAACTGAAGAAAAAAATAATGAAGGGGGACATCAAGGAAACCCAGAGGTGTGGGGTGGGGTGGGCTCGGGTGGTGGCTGGGGGGGAGCAATAGAAGTATAGACTATAACGTACAAAGAGGAGAGAGAGAGAGAGAGAGAGAGAGGAGAGGAGAGAGAGTCTATGAAGAAGTATGTGAGAAAGGAGAGGTAGGAAGGGGGCAAAATGGAGGTAAGTATTAATTCCATGGCACACGAGTCAAAGAATAAAAAAAAAAAAAAAAAGGGGGGGGGGGGGGGGGGGGGGAGGGAGGGGGGATTTCTGCTGTCACTGCAGTTTCACCTCCTGTCAGAAAACATTTCATCCTCATTACCTTGTTATTTCTCTCGCAATACACTGGACATGCAAGGATGTGTCGTTAAGAGTTTGACACAAAACGGCGGAGAGTGGTAATGCATTTTAGATGGACTCCTCCCCCCCCCCCCCCCCCCCCCCCCCCGTTCACTCAGCACTAAGACTGCCATCATGACCGCCGATCGAATTCGGTTGTCCAGCTCAAATCGGTATTCCAAAGTGTCTTGATCGCTAATCTTGCAACCAGAATTTGTTTGTGTGTGTGTGTGTGTGTGTGTGTGTGTGTGGTTGGTTGGAATCTCTTGTCTGCATTGGATTTTACATCGTTGTGTATGTAAACAATGTTCACACTGCCAGCAATGGATTTGAAATGTTCGTCACATCGACATGTAAAAAACTGCAGTTTATGAAATATCTTCAACATCAACAAAAAAAAGTAAAAACAACACACGAAAATTTCCGAAAACGGATGTAAGGAAAGGCAGATGACAATTTAAGGCAGAATGTTGAATTATGATTTGTAGCCAGCTGGAAATGAAAATTAAGTGTACCAATCAGGAGAGCGAACAACAAACAAATAAACAAGAAACAAAACAACTTTTTTTTTTCTTTTTACTTTTGGGGTCGTCAACAAGGGAGACAAACAAAATGGACGGAAATAACAACACAGGTCAAGTGCAGTGAAAGCAGGCTTTCTGGCTTTCGTAGCTTTAAAATGAATTAGAAGTTTTAGCTAAAGACATTAACTTTTTTTTTTTTTTACATAGGCACAGTGTCTGAACCCCCAAAAGTGGGAGGAAGAGAGAGCTGGGGGAAAAGAGTGGAGTAGAGGGGGCGTTGGGGGGGGGGGGGGGGGGGGGGGGGGCGAGCGTGTGTGGCGGTAAAGAAGGAAAGCGGGATGGAAATGGGGGAGGAAGAGATGGGGGCGGAAGAGAGGGAGAGAGAGAGAGACGAGAGAGAGAAAGAGAACGCATAGAGAGAGAGAGGAGAGAGAAGAGAGAGAGGAGAGAGATGGAGAGGAGAGAGAAAGAAATACCGTTTTATTCTTAGAAATCATTCCATTTCTAGTCGACTCGGCAACAACTTTTGTTTTGAAGCTGTGGTAATATACAATACATCGATCTGAAGAAAGAAATGCATAATACTGTGTGATAAATAAGCGATCAAACCGGCTAAAAGAATCCACATCTAGAAGCTCTATTTTGTCTATATCTCTATATATTATTTGCCTTTTGCATCTCCCTCAATTTTAAAGGCATATGACGTCATTGAAGTTGTTTCATAAAAGTGGGACACGTTTGACAAGCTTCCATGCTATTTATAACAAAAACAAAAAAACAAAAAAAAAAAAAAAAAAAAAGAAGAAAAAACATATCTTGTGGGTTAGAGCACGAACTCGTTCTATTCATTAGTTGGGAGAAACCACGAAAAAGAAATGGGTGCGTGTGCCCGTGCCAGGGAAATAACTCCGTAAATGACGTTTTCCGTCGTCTGCTAACGTAACCATCAGCTCGCGCCGAAAAAACTTGTGGTGGGGCCAATATTTGGATTGTCAGACCGGCCGTGTGGACACGTCGCGCGCGTATTATGAGAGACAGTGAGCGCTAGCAGTTCTCTCTGCAATCAGGTGGAAGTTTATGGAAATTGACGAATCGCGTTACCCGATATAGGTGTTGGTTTTACATAAGAGAGAGAGAGGAGAGGCAGAGGAGAGAGAGGACGAGAGAGAGAGAGAGAGGTAGATGTGAAGTTTAAACAATATTACTTTCAAGTGAGGCAACTGCAGGGGTAACTCTAAAGAAATCTGAAAATGTGTTTAAATAACTCCGCCAATCTACATGGTCAAACGAATAACCAGACAAAACGAGAACCACGATTAGAAATGGTGCATGTGGTGCCACGAATAACTCCGTAGAGAGGACGTTTTCCGTCGGAACGTTAACCATCAGTTGGCCGACAACTTGAGGGGTGCCAGGGCCAATTGATTGTCAGGGACCGTGTGGACACACGTCGCGCGCCGTATAAGAGGACAGTGAGCGTAGAGGTCTATAGGCCAAAATCAGGGGAAGTTTATGGAGGCGAATCGCGTTAATGCATAGGTGTTGGTTTAACCCGTTGAGAGAGAGAGAGAGGAAGAGGAGAGAGAGAGAGAGGTGAGATGCTGAAGTGTCAAACACTCTACTTTCAAATGAGGCAACTGCAGGGGTAACTCTAAAGAAATGGAAGAAAAATTTGTTAAATAACTCCGCCACATCTACATGGTCAAACGAAAAACAAGACAAAACGCGACGCGTTTCGACCTCTTAGGTCTTCGTCAGGCAAGATGAATAACGCTCAGGACAACGAACACGAAGCACGTGCAATGACGATCTTTGTGGGGGAATGATCGCTCGTTCTTCATCTGCATTGTCTGAGTGTTGTGTATATTGCCTGAAGAAGACTCTCTAAAGAGGATAGAAAGGCATCGGTTTCGTCTGTGATTCGTTTGGTCGATGTAGTTGGCGGAGCTGTTTCAACACTTTAAAAAAAAAAAAAGATTAGTTTAAACAATCTAGTTTTCAACTGAATTATTTCTGTTTAAAATCTACTCCAGTAAACAATATAATTTTTATCTCGAAGGGAAATCTTTTCTAATCAGGTTCAGCCATTACCTTTTCCCTCCACGTCCCCCCCACCCCCCCCACTCGTCCATCCTTCCCCTCAACACCCCCCCCCTCCCGTCCCGCCAAAAAAAAGAACGAACAAGACCAGAAAGAAAGAACGCTTAAACTAATAGTGTCCTCTAATTGTTAAAAACGTTTATTTTCTCTGTACGTCATTCAGCACAGGCGCAATCGTTCCTTTCCCAGAGGGCAAACGTCAACAAAAGGACGTCATAACCGACTATGACGTCATCACCGACTATGACGTCTCAATGACGTCTGTGGCA
>JADBJO010004141.1:0-5000 GCA_016801955.1 Conus betulinus | reverse complement strand
CATAGATGAGAAGAACGATAACCAGTAATCTGCTTTGCGCTGTAATAAACGAAACAACAACACATGCTCTCTTTCTCCCCCCCCCCCCCCCCCTATTCCCTCACTGTCATCATCATCATCAAATCATCATCATCATCATCATTATAATCACAATCATCATCATCGTCGTCATCATCGTCGACGTCGTCGTCGTCATCATCATCATGATCTTCATCATCATAATTATCATCATCATCATCATCATCATCATCGTTTACGTCGTCGTTGTCATCAACATTTCACCTTAGTGTGGTGTAGCAGACAGACGTTATGTGGCTAATTCTATAGTGCAGAAGTGAGCACAGTACGTCCATTACTTCTGCTGACAAACATAGCTCAGCATTGTCTCTGAACGTGAAGCTGCAGGCGTACACAGCAGACCAGAGTTGTCTTCCCCCTCATCGGCCATCTCACAGCCAGCCCTCCACACAGACCAGCCCCCGCTGACCTCCCCTGAGAGGAGCACAGGCGTCACGCTGAGTGACGTCACTCCACACTGCTTGCTGTCACTCTGTCTGGGACATGGCCCACCAGGCTTCCTGTGCACGGTGACCATGGAAAACGTCCTCACTCCATGGAATGAGCGTTCCGTCCGGAGGACACCCCGCCACGTGTCCCCCCACACACCGTAAATCTGTCAGCCGCTGATTGAACAGCTCGCCACAGGTGGGTGTGGAGAGGAAAAATCGAAAGATGATGGGATGAACCTCTCCACACTCAAATGGTTACAACGTTTGGCTGGGGAGCTGACGGTCGTGAGTTGGAACCATTTGGAAGGGTAGGATTATTTTTTTTTTTTCGGTTGAAAAACTGTCTCTGTCCATCCAGCAGTAATTCGGTTACTGTTCAGTTTCAGGGCTAGGTTAAAAGCGGTAGAAACAGGACGGATGGGCACCGCCTTCCAACATGCCATGCCCTAGACACGATGAATTTATCGCAGTTCGTTGCCCCTACTGCGTTTGGTACATGCGACTGCTTCTACTGTTTAACCACAAGCATGCCTGGAGAGCCGAATTCCCAACTGAAGATTGCACCGATTCATCATGGGTATTTATAGACAGGGGAACAATCCCCTACTGACAGACCGACTGACTGACCCAGAAATGATGGCGAAGGAAAACCTCAACTGAAGATTGGACCGGTCCAACACGGGCCTGCGTGGAGAGAGAGAGAGAGAGGAGAGGAGAGAGAGAGAGAGAGAGAGAGAGAGAGAGAGAGAGAAGAGAGAACTCTCCAACTCAGAATCGAACAACCTCACCACAGATATGCAAGGGACATGGGAAAAACCACAACCTAGGATTGAACCAGCTCCACACAGGCTGATTGCACGGAGAGGGAGATGTTAAAGTTGATGTTGAACCCAGCTCATCAAGAACTTGTATGGAAAGGAAAGCTCCCAACTGATGATGGGACCCAGCTCACCACAAGCATGCATGGAGAGAGAGAAAAGTCCCCCACCGATGATTGAACAAACTTAACACAGGGATGCAGTGAGACGGAAAATCCCTTCTGAATGTTTTGGACCCATGCACCAAAAGCAGCATGAGAGAGAAAATCCCCATTGAAGATTGCACCCGACTCACCGCAGGCGTGCATTGACGGGGGAAATCTCTACCCACCAAGGCCATCGATGCCAGAAGGGCAGAATCACCCCACACCAGCCCCAGCCACGCTTGGCTGATTCTATGACATTCAGGTGACCACAAAAATGCCAGACTGATGCTGTAGAAGTCTGGAAAAACTGACTGTTTTGAACAGGAAATTGGTCTGAAGGTTGCGTCCTATGTCTGTTCGTCTAAATGAAATCACGATAGATCGCCACCATACATGGACAAGTTTGAAAAACCACCTTATTCTCTCTCTCTCTCCCCTCTCCTTCTCCTTCAGGACCCCTCTCTCGGCGCTCTCTCTCTCTTCTCCTCTCTCTCATCTCTCTCTCTCATTTTTTCTTTTCTCCTCTTCAACTATTCTTCAAATATCTTCCTTCCTTTTTTCATTTCTTTCTTTCTTTTCTTTTCCTGTTCATATTCTTCTAACACTTCTTCTGTCCTTGAAGTCTATCTTTTTCATTACAGATCGCCTGTTTTTTTTTCCCATTTTTTTTATGCATGTACTTCCCTTATCTTGTTTCTCTTTTCATCCATTTCAATGCCCTGCAATTGGTTTGTCTCCAGTTAGTGGTTTAGCTACACTAAATCTCTATCCACACTACTAGTCATGGAATTGCAACACACACACACAACACACACACACACACACACACACACATGCACGCAAGCATACCAACACAGAGAGAGAGAGCCAGAGAGAGAGAGGAGGGAGAGAGGAGAGAGAGACAGACAGACAGACCGACCAGACAGACGGAGCGGGAGTGGGGATAGCAAGAAGAGAGGGAAGTGAGTGTATCAGGGTCGAAGGGACAGACAGTGGAGTGGGAGAGAAGGAAGGAGGGGGGAGGGGAGGGGGTGACAGACGACAGTTGAAATTCACGCCATCCATTACATTCAGTGCCTAAACACACTCACCTGCATGTTCATGCTCGCACACACACACACACACACACACACACAACAAACAGTCGACATGTTCTTTGTGAGCGCCGTTCCAACAAAAACAAAGTATCAAACAAAACAAATACTTCTGGTGCTTCAGAGCAGCTCAGAACCTAAGCCTAAGGGCTTTTGTGCTAGAAACCAGCGAGCGAAACTTGCAGGGCTCCACAACAACTATGACTGGATCATGGGCGGTCTGGTTGTACATCACTACATACGTCACAGTGTTGTGACGTCAAACCATGACCTAATTTTCAGGGGTGGAGTGTGGACCTGATTCTCTTTCCTCTGTCTGAACGCGTGTGAGTGATCGGTTGGGAAATTAATGTGAGGAGGAGGAGGAGGGACCGTGCGTTTTGCACCAGTTGAATGTGTGTGTCTTGGTGGGTGGGTTGGTTGGTAGGTGGGTAGGTAAGTGGACAGAGAGATCTTCTTCTGCGTACCCAGGCTGATACTCCTGCGGACCCTTTCCCATATAGACAAGCAAGTATTAAATCCATCTGCCCAACAAAGGGAGTGGACTTTTTGTGTGCATAACCGGTTTTTTTTAAATCCCGCCATAAAGGCAGCCATACTCCATCTTCGGGGAAGGTGCATGTGTAACGTGTCATCCATACCAACATCCAAACTGGCCTTCTCTTCCGAAAGTTGGTAATGGGATTTTTACGTGTGTGCAAGATGTTAAGCGTGCGTTCACACACGGAACCTCGGTTTAAAGTCTCATTCGAAGGACTGTGCGGGAAATGGAGTCAGAACCAATGTTTAACTCCGAGGGAAAAATCCCCCAGTACCGATACTGGCCCAGCGGAGATTCGAACCCGCAACCCTTGGATTACGAGTCTGGCGCTCTACCAACTGAGCTATTCAGGCCAGAGAGAGAGAGAGAAGAGAGAGAGAGAGAGAGAGAGAGAGACAGACAGACACAGACCAAAGAGAGAGAGAGAGAGAGAGAGAGAGAGAGAGAGAGAGAGAGACAGAGACAGACAGACAGACAAGACATAGAATGAGCGTTATGACAACAGTTTGATGATGTTTCGGGGCCGGGGGCGGGGGGTGGGGGTGTGGGGGGGGGAGGAGGCAATCATAGTAGAGGAGCTAGTGAAAAATAAAGCCTTTGCAGTGATCGTGAGCAATAACTCCGTACCGTTTTCTTAAGGCCGTTTCCATTGCAAGACCCTGAGAGAGAGAGAGAGAGAGAGAGAGAGAGAGAGAGAGACACACACACACACACACACGCACGCACGCACGCACGCACGCACGCACGCACACACGTGCGCGCGCCACACACCACACACACACACACACACACACACACACACACACACACAGACGGAGACAGACAGAAAGAGACCTATTGCAAACAAATTGATGATGTCGAAGAGGAGCAACTCAAGAGTATGGGGCCAGATTTTAAAAAAAACAAACCTTTTTTAATAATAAAGTCAACAATGATTGTGAGCAATAAGTCCTTACCTTTATTGTAACCGTTTCCATCGCAAGACCACGCCGTCAGAGCCGCTCGGTTGGATGATGTCCCCTTGCGGGTCGCCGCTGTCTCACAGATCGATAGGTGGCGCCAGGAGTCGTGTTGTGGGAGGGCCTGGGAAAGCACGAAGGGTCAGGAGGAGTTGATAGCTGCGTTCTCTGCCGTCGTCTGTGTGTCTGTAGGTCACTGGCTGGTGTGCCTGTCAGTTTCTTTGTCTGTCTGTCTGTCTGTCTGTCTTTTCTAGTGTAAGCTGATTGCCTTCTCGTATCATTTTCTGATTTGTTTCTCAATCTCTTGGTGTCGTTACACATTTGATTTCCACGTACACGTGTAGACATGCACACATACACGAATACATTTACACACACACACACGCACCACACACGCACACGCACACACGCACCCACACGCACAGAGAGAGAGAGAGAGAGAGAGAGAGAGAGAGAGAGAGAGAGAGAGAGATGGCAACAAAACTTTTAATACAGCTGCAATAACCGTCAGCAATAGATTTGAACAGTTGTAACCCCTTGTTTTTCCCCGTGCATGACAACGCCATCACAACTGGTCAGTCTACTACTGATGGCCCTTCCCCCCTCCCCCCCCCCCCCCCCCCCCCCCCCCCCCCCTCCCTCCCCCCCTCCCTCCTTCCTGGATCACCCCTGTTTCCCAGATCGATAGGTGGCGCCAGGAGTCGTGTTGTTGGAGGGCCTGGGAGAGCACTAGGGATCGGGAGGAGTTGATAGCTGCGTTCTCTGGCCGTCGTCTGTGTGTCTGTAGGTCACTGGCTGGGTGCCTGTCGGTTTCTTTGTCTGTCTGTCTGTCTGTCTGTCTGTCTGTCTTCTCTAGTGTAAGCTGTTGCCCTTCTCGTATCATTTTTCTGGTTTGCTTCTCAATCTCTTGGTGTCGATACATATTTGATTTCC
>JADBJO010004140.1:188608-211417 GCA_016801955.1 Conus betulinus | reverse complement strand
CAGAGCGCCTATAAGTTGGTGCTCTGCTGCACCAGGTCTAATAAGCCGTGGTGACTTGCCTGCAGAACCAGGTCTATTAGGTGTAAGTGATTTGCTGGACAGGTCTATAAGGAGTGGTGACTTGATGCACAGTCATCTAAGGATGCCGTGACTGCCTGCAGCCAGGTCTATAATGGGGTTGACTTGCATGACCAGGTCTATAAGGTGAGTTGACTTGCTGCACCAGGCTCTATAAGGTGGTGTCTGCTCTGAACCACAGGTCTATGAAGATGTGTGACTTGCTGGATCAGGTCTATTAGGTGGTGAACCTTGCTCGGACGCAGCGTCTATAAGGTGGTGACCCTGGACCTAGGGGCGCAGGTCCGATAAGATGGGCCTATGGCTGACCCAAGGTCTAGAAAGGAGGGTGACTTGCTGAGCCCAGTCTACATAGGTCTAGTGACATGTTTTGGACCAGGTCTATCAAGACGGTGACTTGCTGGACCAGGTCCTATACGGACGACTTGCTGGAACAGCAGGTCTACACTGGGAGCAATGCTGGACCAGGTCCTATAAGATGTGGGTGCGCGTTCTGACAGGCCTATAAAGGTGGGGAAGCTTGCTGGACCCAGGTTTTAATCAAAGGTGGCTGACTTGACATGCCACCAGGGTCTATAATAGTGTGTGACTTGCCTGGACCAGACTTTGTCTATAAAAGGTGGCTGACCCCTGCTATCTGGGGCCAGCCTCTATAAGGTGCGATGACCTTGCTCGGCACGGCAGGTACCTAGAAGATGGTGACCTGCTCAGGACAGGTCTAATAGGGTGGGGTTGACCCTGCTTAGCCATGTCTCTATAAGTGGTGAACTTGCCTGCGACCAATGTCTATACGGATGAAGTGACTTTTGCTGACCAGGTAATCTTAGGGGTGGTGACTTGCATCGCAGGTCTATAAGGAGGGTGACCTGCTCGCGTCCAGGTCTATAGGTGGCGTGACTGCGGCTTGGAGCCAGTCCTATAAGGGATGCGTGACCTTCTGGGCCAGGTCATCTATAAGGTGGTTTGACTTGCTCGGGCAGGTCTATAAGATAGGTAGACTCTGCTGGATCCAGGGTCTTAGGGGGTGAGACGCGAGTGTAAGATCCAGCGTCTAATAATGTGGTGACGACTTGACTGCGACCAGGTCTATACAGGACGGCGACTTGCTGGAACGCAGGTCTTAAGATTGTGACCCCCCTGACCCTGGGGCCAGGGTCCTATAAGCAGCGTGTGGACTTGCTCGCGGCGGTCCTATAAGATGGGGACCCCCCCATGCTGGGCCCAGGTCTATAGGGTGTTGACTTGCTGGACCAGGTTGCATAAGCAATGGTGACAGCTTGCTGGAGTCCAGGTCTATAAAACGGTGCACTTGCTTTGCTAGTTACCTAAGCGTGCATTGTCAAGAGGCAGTGACACTGCCTGGAGGCGCCAGTCATATAGGTTTGGGGGACGCTGCTAGTGCCAGGGGTCGTATACGGTGGTGACGTGTGCGGGACCGGTCTATAAGGTGGTGACTTGACTGGACCATGGTCTAGAAGAGTGATGAACTTGCTGCGACCAGGCTATAAAGGCTAGGTGGACTTGCTGCCACCAGGTCTATAAGGTGCGTGACCGCCTGAGTCCAGCGTCTATATAAGCAGTGCGTGCACTTTGATCCTTGCCCACCATGTCTATAAGGTGCGTGACCTGCTGGGCCCCAGGTCCTAATAAGATGGTGACTTGCCTGCGAAAAGGTCTAGATGATGCGATGGTGACTTTCTGGACCATTTGATCTATAAAGAGTGGGTGAACGTGCTGTGACACAGGTCTTATAAGATGCGCGACTGGATGCGAAACCAGGTCTATAATAACGAGTGGACTTGCCTGGACCAGCGTCGGAGAAGATGGTGCCGTTGCTCGGACGACAGTCGATAAGATGGTGACTGCTGGAGTTGCTGGGCCCGGGTCTATAAGGTGGTGACCTGCTGAGCCAGGTCCGCTCTACTATGGCAGACTGCTTGCTCCGGCAGGTTCTATAAGCGGTGGTGCACCTGCTGGACCAGGTCTTATAAGGGTGTGCTGACCTGCTGAGCCAGTTCTATAAGGGCCCACAGTGACTGTGCTGGACCGAGGTTCTATAGGTGGATGACCTGCTGGGCCAGGGGTCTATAATATGGTGTATCCTGCATAAGGCGGGTCTAGTGCAGGTGCGGCTGACTGTGCTGGAGCCTGGGTCCAGAAGGTGGTGGAGCGGTTTGCTTGGGTTCTGCCATGATTCTTAAACGTGGTGGTGCCACCCTGCCAATAGAGCAACAACCAGGATTTCGTAATAAAGGTGTTGACATTTGCGTAGACCACCAGGTCTAATAGGTGGACGGACCTTGCGCGTGCGCAGGTCGTATAATGTGGTGACGTGCTAGAGACCAGGTCGATAAGGTGGTGACTTGCTCGTAGCAGGTCTATAAGGTGGGTGACCCCTGCTGGGCCAGGTTCGATAAAGAATGGTGATTGTTGCTGACCAGGTCTATAATAAGCGGTCCTGACCTTGCTGGACCAGGTCTATAAGGTGGTGACTTTGCTTGGACCAAGTCTATAAGATGCGGACTTGATGGGACCAGGTCAGAATAAGCGTGTGGAACTTCGCTTGGACGACCAGGCAGTCTATAAGCTGGCGACTTGATGGACAGGTCTAAATAGGGATGACGTGATACTCGCTGGACAAGGGTCTACAAGATCGGTGACTTTGCTGGACCAGGGTCTCTGCGTAACTTTTCAACTGGGTCAGCGCTGCTTTGACATGAACTCCGGGCATGTTCCTCGGGCTGTTTTGTTCGCCTGTGACAGATAATGGACACAGTGTATGGTCATCTGAATTTCCCCTCATTCTGACCGGGTTGGAATCGTCATCCTGCAGATCTGAAGGATGAAGCCGACTCTAAGAGGAGTGCCATGTGCCACACATCAACTGCAGGTGAGTCTTCAACAGGTGCCATGTGCCATAGAGTCTTTCAGAGATGCCATGTGCCATATTTCACTGCAGGTGATCTTCTTCAACAGGGCTGCCATGGTGCCAGAGGAGTCTTTCAGAGGTGCCCATGAATGCCATCCTATTTCACTGCAGGATGAGTCTTCAACAGGTGCCATGGTGCCCATAGAGTATTTCATAGGTGCCATGTGCCCATATAGCCATATTTCACTCCAGGTGAGTCTCCAACAGGTGCCATGTGCCATAGAGTATTTCAGAGATGCCATGTGCCATATTTCACTGCAGGTGACTGAGTCTTTCCAGAGGCACCGTGAACTGTATATCACTGCAGTGGGTTTGAGTTGCCATTTCCTAGAGGTGCCACGTGTGCCATATATCCACTGCAGGTGAGTGTTTCAGAAACAGGTGCCATGACAAGTGCCATATATCACTGCGGCGTGAGTTTAAAGAGTGAATGGTACCATATATCACCTGCAGGTTGAGTCTTGAAGATGTGCCATGTAAAAGCCCTATATCACTGCCAGGCATGAGTCTTCTTTGCGAGTGCTGTAGGGTGTGTGGTTTTCCCACGGAGAGCACCACTGGGGGGCCTTGTTGAACCGTGCTGGATTTCTCATGGCATCCTCTTCTTTTCTTCAGCACCCGCTCTCTGTCAAGTCTCTCCTTGCTTTCCCCCGCTTGTATGCCTTGGAGCCAAGAAAAAAAAAACCATTTCTGTTTGATTACTGTTGATTCCACCGGTCCCTGTCTGCTGGGTCTGTGGGGGACCCCTTATATCCCTGATCTTGAGGTGGTTGGAGTAGTTTTCCTTTGCCACTTGGTCCAATGTCTCCCAAATTGTCCATTCTCGGCCCATCTTTAGCTCTGGCCGGACTGATCTCACAACTTTGTCTTCGGGGTCCTTAAGCACGGCCAGTAAACCTTGCTGTAACCCACGTTGTATCCTCCAGGACGGATTTTAGAGGAAGCTGCAGTTTCGCTTGGCGGCGGGGCAAAAAAGGGCAGCAGAGTGTAACGTCACCGAGACTGGTGGGACACTGAGCCATTCCCCTCGGGTATTTGTTGATTTGGGCCTCCATTGATTCCACGGTGCTAGCGCTGAGGGGATGGAATATCAGTGAAGGCCAGAGAAGGTTCGGGATCAATATGAACTGCAGACACCAGACTTGTGTGTTTGCCAGGGAGCCCACACTGGTCTGGTTGTCTGCGCGATCTCTTCTGCCGTTGGCTGGGCTTTCTCTCCGTGTGTACCCTTCCCTGGGTCAGCGCTGCTTGGCATGAGCTCAGGACATGCTCCGTTGTTTGTTTGCCCGTGATATGAGTGGACACGTGGGGTCATCTGATTTCCCCCCATATATTACTATCGGCTTTCTTCTTCTTCTTCTTGATATTATCATTATTATCATCATCAGTAGTAGAAGGACGTAATAGTTAGTAGTAGTAGTAGTATCATTATTACTATCATTATTGTCATCATCATTAATGTTATCATTATAATCATTATTATTATCATTATTATCATCATCATCATCACCATCAGCAGCATAATCATATTATTATTATCATTACGGGGATTTATATGCATCCCCATCTCTGCTGACCTCATGACGCTAAATAAAAATATGGAAAGGGACAGACAGACAGGCAGGTAGTAGGCAGACAGGCAGACGGACGGACAGACAGGTAGATAGAGGTAGATAGATACATAATTAGGTTTGATTGATTGATTAATGGATTGATTGATTAACTGATTGATTGATTGATTGATTGATTGATTGAACAAGATGCATTTACAACAGACAGGACAAAATCAATCAACATTCACTATCACCAAATCCAATTCAATTAGTGTGGTGTGTGTGTGGGTTGTGTGTGTGTGTGTGTGGTGTGTGTGTGTGTGGTGTGTGTGTGTGTGTGTGTATGTGTGTGTGTGCGTGTCAACATTCCCCCACGACGCGCTCACTCACCTTCCATCTTCTCATATCAACACACTCTACTCTCTCTCTCTCTCTCTCTCTCTCTCTCTCACACACACACACACAAACACACACACACACACACACAAACCACACACACACACACTCTCTCATCTCTCTCTCTCTCTCTCTCTCTCTCACACACACACACACACACACACACACACACACACACAACGCAAACGCACATGTACTCACACACTCCAGCACACTCACACACACCAACCCACACACACACACACACACACACACACACACTGACACAGAGAGAGAGACGAGAGAGAGATGGAGGAGGAGGAGAGAGAGGAGAGAGAGGAGGTGACAGTGTGTCAACAGCAATTGTGTAATCGCGTGCATTTTTAGAATGCGCGCGTGTGTGTGTGTTTGTGTGTGTTTGGTGTGTTGGGGCAGGTCATCAGGGGTGGGGGGGGGGGGGAGGGTACCGAGGTTACGGGATTGGATTACGAGGGTCGGTTTGACCATGCGGAGCCGGCGAATATACGGACTAGCTGCAATAAAGAACACAAAATACACTGGCGCACACACCCCTTGTTCCTCGCTCCCCCCCCCCCCCCCCCCCCTTCCTTCCCCCCCCCTTTCCCACCCCCCCTTCCCCTCCTTTCCAAACCAAACCTCCGTTCCCCTCTCCACTGTCCTAGACCACCCTTCTCCCGCCTACCTTCCTCCCTCCCTTTCCATTCCGTCTATCCTCCTCAATACCAACCCCTACCCCCCCCCCCCCAACTGAACCCCCACCCCCCCCCCCCCCCCCGCACCCCAGTAAATAAACACGCAGAAAAACCAATACACATGCGTCTATGTGACACCTCTCCCAACCACCTTTCGCTAGACACGTGGCTCTAGAACCCACCCCTTAGCGTGATTGATTACGTGTTGTTGACTCGGCGGTAGAGCGTTAATGGTCGCAGTCAAACACTGCGGGTCGTGTTCGAATCTCGCTTACCCCTAACAGAAAGAAAAACTGCATTTTCCATGCCTCAGCTTGTTGTATTGTCGTTCTGGTGGTATGTATGTGTGTTACAGTCAGATGGGTCCCTCCTCCTTCCCTCTCCTCCACTCTTCTGGTTTGGTCATCCTCTTTCTGGTCGGAAATCAGACAGAAATTCCGTCATGTGATTTCGTCTCATCCTCCGGGACTGTTTGACTGGCATTGCCCCCATGCTGTTCACACGGCCCTCCCCGTCCACAGCCCCTCCCCTGGGCTCTCCCTGTCCTAACCCCAGCACCGGCAATCCGCAGGGAGCGGTCAGAATCAAGTCGTCAAGAGGCAGACTGCCAGGAGAGATGACATGACAACGCCCCATACTACCGGGTGCCTGGTCTCTGATCAACATTTCGTAGGATACTATCTACTATAGCCCCTCCCCCCCCCCACTGGCGACAATGAGAGTCAAGCTGGGAGCCATCAAGAGTGCGTGTCCCTGTGACGGCAGTTCCTGTCAACTTGCAAGTCCCGAAGACCTCGACACGAAAATCACCAAGGACTCGGACGTGGCGAAGAGATCAAAACCGAGGTCACCCGTGAGAGTAGGGCGTGAAAGGTCATAGAATCTGGGATCTTTTCATTCTGGTCGATGTGGATGGGGATGATGGCAGATGATGCAGTTGACTTCCATCCCGGTCAGATACTACATGACAGGCCTGGTTGCTCTACGTCCCCTTTCATAGTGTGCCCGGAGTCAACCAGGCCCCGAGAGAAGGGACGACACCTGCATTGCTGGTTAGGAAAGTCTCAGAGACGTATCCACTACGTGGACGAAACTCAACTGTGTGGTGCCAGGCGTCTCACGTGACCCAAAGCAAACTCAACATTATGCGAGAGCCCGCCGGCCATGTTGGAAAAAATCCCACAAAATAATGGCTCAGATCGGAATCAGACCCAGACCTCACAACCCGTAATCCGCGACACAAACCACTCTGCGCCATTTCCTTGATGATGTGATGTTGTTGTCGGTATCACAATATCTACATTGAAATTAAGCTGAAGCAAAGGCCACAAAGTCCCTCTAAGTGGTGTTGGATAAAGCCTATTCTGACTTCAGATAACTAATACATCATTACCTCAGTGACAATACCGGTTGTTTGTAAACATTCTTTTTCTGGTAGCAGCCGTTTACCCCACCGTAACATTGTTGTTAAACAGAGTGCATACCTTTTCAAAAAAAATCTGTTCTATTTATGAATGTGTACAAATAGCTTTACTACATAGTTTATTGCTGGCAGTCTATAAAGAGTCCTGGAATGCGCAGCAGAAAGCTGGAGTAAAAAGAAACGTTTATGGAACATCATCTCGGTTGTAACAATTTACAGTGGGGAAAAAAAAGGGAGAAAAAAAAAAGAAAAAAAACTCCTGAAACTCGCACAGATGTGAAGAAACAGATTTACTTTCCATAGCCTCCGATAGCAATCTATAAAGATTGCTAGAATGCTCGGAAATGTGAATAAACACGTTTGATAGACACAGTCTCGGTTAACGGTCGATAAAAAGTGCAGGAATCCACAAAGATGTGAACGAATAGGTTCATTCTACAGTCTGTGTTCGCAAGTACAAAGACTGTAGGAACTAGAGCTCTGGCGACTAGCTACTACGGTGTATTAAACGAAAACGAATCCCGGGAAATGAATGTTCGGACATCGCTTATGTTCATGGAGGTAATTGCACGCGAGCGCGCGCAGCGCGCGCACGCGCGCGCACACACACACACACACAACACACACACACACACACACACACACTCAGAGAGAGAGAGCCACAGAGAGAGACAAGACAAAAACAAGACAAATGTTTTATTGTCATAGCATTACAGCCTGAAGACAAGGGGCTGATGAACATGAACAATTGTATCACATAACAATATAATTTACTGATTTCACTCATGCATAAACATACACGCAACACACAAACGCGCGCGCGCCGCACACACACCACACACACACACACACACACACACACCACACACATTGATACAGGATCATCTTGAATAGTTACTTTTTTTTTATAAGTTAAATGTCATCGCACATTAATTCCAACGTACTCTTTCTTCATCTTCATTGCTGTGCTATAAATTCAGCGACAGATTTAATAAACAGTTTCATTACTACTGGAAAGGATTTGTATAAACTTTGTTCTGATCGGGAATGTTGGGGAAGGATTTCAGTATGGCACATTTTTTAATGGATATCATCATAAGTGGTGTAGTAAAATAAAACGTGCGTTTCGTTTTCGAATCCATTTCCACATGATGGGCTGAATAATCAAAGTCACTTTCACACGGTCCGCACGTGTAACTGGTGGAAAGTGTGCTGGATGAATCACTGTTGATGCTAAACTTCTTGTGACTAGAACTGTAGAGAGCATGGCCTGTGAATCTCGCCCGTGTTTCCAACGCAGCGCTGCCTGCCTGTGGCCTTTTACTGACCCACCCTACACAGCCTCATGGCCAAGCGAGTTCAGCTGGTCCGTGAAAAATGCGCATACAGGGTTAGCACTCTTAGGGTGCCGATATCCGAGAGTGGAGCTGCCTTCTCTCTCGTGTTTGTGGCCGCCTATTTCTTGTGCTGCTGGCCGCTGATGTTGGAGGACCTGCCCTGCATACCCTGCATCCACCAGTGATGCGTTCACGCAACAAGGGCAATAGAAACACAGGTAGTAGACAGTGGGTATGCCTGTAGCAGTGAGTCTGTGGATGGGAAAGTGAGAGGGTGCTATGTGAAAAAGTACATGTCTGTCTCCTGTGTGTGTTCAGAAGGCGTGATAGTGGTTTGTATCAACTTACCAACTTCCTCTCACTCACACGCCAGATATAGGGCTGAGCTGACACAAAGAAACTTGCGAAGCAGTCACTTGGGTCCACAGTTCTGGAAAGGCGCTGATCAGGGGAAAAACCTGTCGCTGACACAATAAGGGTACTAGAAAGAAATATATTACTCCTTCTTCCTGCGTGTGAGGAGGGAAGGAAGAACGCTGGCGGGTAGTCCTGTACCCGCAGAAGACAACACACCAACACATTAAAAAGTCCAATCTCATGTTGCTGGGGCACAGAGGAGAAAAGGGTCACCGAGTCAAAAGTAGCCCACTTCCTGCTGGACTAGGCACCAAGGGGGCGAGATTGAGGATCGCCGAACTTGGGTCAGGCGACTCGGGTGTGGGGGGGCGGGGGATCTTCTGCTACCACTCAGGGAAGTGTTTAGGACCTAGCTCAGGGACACAGCCCCATCAGCGCTCACCAGGGGGATCCTCTGTACCGGTCCAAGGCCTCACATCAGAACACGGCACCGTGATACAATAATCCTCTTATACTGAAGGGGATTAAAAGAAAAATCCAGCTCTGGACAGCGCAGCGACAAGGAACGTCTGACAGCGGCAGTGGTCGGGGCTCGTCTAAGATGTTCGACAGACCTGAAAGAGTTGCACATGACCGAACAAACTATAAGGGAGGTAATGCTAGTCCTTACGTCATTATACAAGCGGCCGATCGCGACTGATCGTTGCCTGTGAGACACAGTGACACTATGACAACAAAGACTTCCGCCTCGTAGCCCCCTCCATTGATTGTGCAGCATGATATTCGGGTTTTCTACCGATTTCGCAAAGCAGTTACTGGATAGCAATACACCTTCAGCTCGTGAATCCATCCCCAGAACTCTTTCTAGATGATATGTCACTCCTGCGGAAAGATCTCAGTTCCATCAAACGGACATTTCGTATGTCAGAAACGAAGTGTGGTGACATAGGAGGCGCTGTGTGACAGGCTGGAGGAAGAGAATGAGCGCTTGTCTTCGCTCCGTGAGGAAACCCAAGAGATGTTGACGAACTTTTCTGCGCCTGCAAGCAGAACGAGAGGACAATCTTTCCACGTTGTTTTCTGAAATAGAAACTATGAAAACCGAGATAGAGGATGGATGGGAAGAGAACACTGTGTGATATGCTGGAAGCTTTCTCCAGAAGGGATAAATCTGCGCTTGTTTGGGTGTGCCAAAGACAGAACAATTCGAGAGCTATGACTCCTTGTGCCAGAACTGGTTGGTTGTGACACACCCCTGAACAGCGTGGAAGGAAGTCAATGGAAAGAGACATTGCAAGCATCAAGCAAGGGAGAGCAGAGACATTGCACGAGCTCATCGAGTGGGCGAAAGCAGAAATTCAGAAATGGTCAGCCAAAGCCCATGATTGTCAAATTCAGTCGGTGGAAAGGGCAGACAAAGATGGCAGTCATCACGAACCGGGAGTACCGAGCCAGGTTGGAGGGGTAAGGTGTGAGTGTGAGGCCAACGACGAGAGAGAGAGAGAGAGAGGAGAGAAGAGAGATGAGAGAGACGGAGGAGCAGAGAGAAGAGAGAGAGAGATTTAATGTTCACTGAAATAGATCATCAGAACTACGAGCCATCGATATCGTTCAGCAACTAAACAACTATTGTTGTCACTAAATTGATTCAAGGGGTAGAGATCAGCGCGCCCGCCCCAACAGATCAGGCGCAACTGAGAACACCCCCCGAAGTGACTCAGCAGCTGCTGGCGCAGTGTCTTCTCTGTTGAGGGCCCTCAAGACGGCCTCGTACGAGTCTTGGCTGCTCCTTATGTCAGAGCTGGACCGAAACGGCGTGGAGTACAGCCGATGTACTTAGAGAGGCACAGGAAAGATGAGACGGTATCGACGGTATCTCTCTCACTGTCTCTGTCTCTTTCTCTCTGTCTCTGTCTCTGTCTCTTTCTCTGTCTCTGTCTCTGTCTCTCTGTCTATGTCTCTCTCTCTCGCCTCTCTCTCTCTCTCTCGCTCTCTCTCTATGTCTCTGTCTCTGTCTCTCTCTCTGACACACAACACACACACACACACACACACACACAACTCTTACACACACACACACACACACACAACACACACACACCACAAACCCCACTCTTAACCACATACCACCTTTCATACACACACACACACCCACACCCACACACGTCGTTGACACCGTCCATGTCAGTCTTCCTCTTCAAATGGCGAAGACCTTGATGCAGACTCACGTTCGTTCCACGGGAAGGGGAGGAGAATGATGATGGAAGGAGAGTGGGGAGGAGAGGGTGTTGGAAGAGGAGAGGGAAGAGGGGAAGAGAGTGGAGCAGAAGAAGCGTGCAGAAGGAACCAGAGAGAGACCAAACGCTCGAATGCCCTCATGTGGCCAAAAAAGCGCGTTTTTGAATGACGAAATGCTGAAAGCGCGAACGATGACTCAACAAGCACGGGGAAGAAATCACGACAATGCCTTTAAATTCTAAGGAAACGTTTGACTTGAATCACTGTAGGCTGACCGAAAATGGACAGTTGACGTGTTACACTGTTTGTTGAGTTGTCTCAAAACAACGAAGTGGTTATACAGGCAAACGTGCATTTTCTTGAAGACAGTATCTGGCAATGGTGGCCTCTGTCCCAGAATCACCCGTATCATTTTGATGGTCACACATTCTGCGTCATGAGCAGTCGGTCAGACATCACAGTCAATGGCTGCCAGTTTCAATAAACCGTACATACTCAATTTTGTACACAGCACTTTCGAATAATTCCTAATTCGCCCATATTATCCGCTAGCTGTGTGTTTCAGACTCTTAGTCTTTGACGTGCGCTCGCCCTGATATTCACGGAAGTTTTGCGCTTTCTGGTGCATCTGACAAAGAAAAAAAATTAAACAAAAAACGTGCCCTCCTCCCAACTCATCCTTCCCCCGCCCCTCCCTCTCCACCATCACTCCCACTCCAATCCCTCCCCACTCCTCACGCACCCCCCCCATTTCTCTTTCCCACCTTTCTCGTTCTCCCCCTTCCTCCATCCCCTCTACCACCCCCCACCCCCCCACCCTACCCCCTGTTATGTCAGCTTGGTTCAAACACCACCATCTGGAGCACTGTTCACATCCCTCAGAGCGTTTGCAACGCATGTCACGAACAATACTCGAAACAGAAAAAAACGATAGTCACGTGCCATAAATACTCGCTATCCCCTGTGTCATGGTCACGTCTTGACTGTTTGTCCTCTCCTATCTGACAAACGCTACTTCCTTGTGACCACGGTCATGGTTTGTTGTGAGCATGTCTTCAGTACCTTCCTTCAAGTCCATCCTGGAATTTCCCCGAGTGTGCTTCAGGGGTGTCCGGCCTCCACCGCACTCTGTGGGATGGTCCTGGACGGGGAGGCTTTACAGAACACACGCCCAGTCCCAGGCGACTTGGTTCCTGGAGCACCCCAAGAGTCGAGGGGGCACTTGCAATGTTGTATGACCTATTTTGACTCCATCTCTGACGGTTGTGGAGAACTGACTGGGTTGTGCTGACCCCCCCCCCACACCCCACCCCACCCGTGCATTCTGCTGCTGTTGTCTGTCCGCCTCTTTCTCTGTCTGCCCTGTCTCGCTCTTCCCCAGCACTGTTCCCTGGAGGATGGTGTGGGATGGTCTATGGAGGATGGTGTTGGGGAGGTCTATGGAGGATGGTGTGGGAGGTCTATGGAGGATGGTGTGGGAGGTCTATGGAGGATGGTGTGTGGAGGTCTAGGAGGTGTGGTGATGGCGAGGTCTATGGTGTGGGTTTGGGGGTCTATGGAGGATGGTGTGTGAACTGGGTCTATGGAGGATGGTGTGGGCCAAGGTCTATGGAGGATGGTGTGGGAGGTCTATGGAGGATGGTGTGGGGGAGGTCTATGGAGGATGGGTGTGGGAGGTCTATGGAGGATGGTGTGGGAGGGTCTATGGAGGATGGTGTGGGAGGTTCTCTATGGAGGATGGTGTGGCAGGGTCTATGGAGGATGGTGTGTGGGAGGTCTATGGAGGATGGTGTGGGGAGGTCTATGGAGGATGGTGGGAGGTCTATGCAGGATGGTGTGGGGAGGTCTATGGAGGATGGTGTGGGAGGTCTATGGAGGATGGTGTGGCAGGTCTATGGAGGATGGTGTGTGGCAGGTCTATGGAGGATGGTGTGGCAGGCGTCTATGGAGGATGGTGTGGGAGGTCTATGGAGGATGGGATGGTGTGGTCTATGGAGGATGGTGTGGGGAGGTCTATATGGAGGATGGTTGTGGGAGGTCTATGGAGGGTGGTGTGGGAGGTCTATGGAGGATGGTGTGGGAAGGTCTATGGAGGATGGTGTGTGGGGGAGGTCTATGGAGGATGGTATGGGAGGCTCTATGGAGGATGGTGGGAGGGGAGGTCTATGGAGGATGGTCTGGAAGGGTCCCTGTGATGCCATCACATGTCCGTACTACTTCAGCTTTCTTCTCCTCACGAGGTTCTTCTTCATCTTCTTCTTCTTCTTCATCTTCTTCTTCTCTTCTTCTTCTTCATCATCTTCTTCTTCTTCTTAACGACCACCTCCATTCATTTTGTAGACATCAAACAACTCTGCAAATTTACAAAACAACTAAAAATCAACAAGAATATGTCCCATTTTGTAGGTAGAACATGCGAGACTATGCATAGTGTGTGAGTGAGTGATTTACAGAAAAAGAAGAAATAGAGAGAAGAAGAGAGTGTGGGTGGGAGATGGGGAGGGGGGGAGGGATAGCAGGATGCGGGCCCCCACTTAAAAGAAAAGAAAAAAAAAGGAAAGGATGGAACGTGGGGGCAAAAATTGGATGTAGGAAGAGACCACAAAAAAACCTCTGCAAATTTAGTATGAAGAATTGCCTGGCTTCTTTTGAGGTATCATGATGACACACGCAGACGCACACACGCACACACGCACGCTCGCACTGTCTGTCTGTCTGTCCGTCAGTTCTCTCTTCTCTTCTCTCTCTCTCTCTCTCTCTCCAATCTCTCTCTCTTCTCTCTCTCTCTCTCCTCCCTCCCTCCTGCCCTGCCTCTCCCTCCCTCTCTCTCAGACACCCTACAGAGAGAGTGTCATTTTGTGACATTGGCCGCAAGCTGCACAGTTCTGTTTATAAACTCCAGTTTTCAGATGTGGGTAAAAAACAGTATAAATTACTGGCGAATATCAGGCTGTTTTTTAAGAAAGGTTACTCTACAGTGGACCCACGTGTTTACATTATTAGCAATTATACAGAGGCCAGTTTTTAAATCATCCGTTGCTTTTATTGATTTTGAGAAGGCCTTGATTTCCGTTTCAAGGAAACTTCTTGGCCACTTCCTCCAAAGAATGGTGTTAAAGGGAAGCTTTTTTTTTTGTTTTTGAAAAAGTAGTATTGTAATGTGAAAGCAAAAGTAAGTTCTGGCAATGAATTCACTGACTGTATTTTGTGCACACAGGGTGTGAGACAGGGAGATGCCTGTAGCCCTGTATTGTTTTCTTATTTATAAATGAATTGGCCTCAGAAATAATTGAAAATGGACGGCATGGAGCCACACTGTCACTGAAAAACTTCGAGTTATTTATCTTATTACCAGCAGAGCCAACAAGGGCAATGGGAACGAAGGAGAATGCACACTCAAAGAAGTCTCACTTGGAATGACATTTGGCACATGGCCCCTCTCAGGATCAGCTTCATTCTCAGATCTGCATATGACCTTTCTGCCTTCAAATGCAAACAAAGGGAAAATCAGGACTCCAAAAGCACCCGCAACATTCTTCACGGCAGGAGGCAGCGAATCATGGCCAAGAACAACAGTGCCACTCGGAACATGCAGGCAGAGTCTGCTGGACGGGGCAGATGACTGGGAGTGCACAGCAGACCTCCCAGAATGGAATAGTCACCCAGAGATTATCAGCAAGAGTGGCATGAGACCAGACATAGTATTACACTCTCAGTCAACCAAGCAGCTGATCATGATCGAGCTCACGGTGCCATATGAGAACAGAATGGAGGCAGCTCAGATCTACAAGACTGAAAAGTATGCTGATCTGGCAAACAGCCTGAGGAGAGAAGGCTATCAGGTCAAAGTCCTCACTGCAGAAATTGGAGAGCTAGGGGGTTTGTGGGAACGTCTGCATACAGCCTCATGAAAAGCTCTCAGTTGCAGGGAGGGAAAAAACCAAAGCCCTGAAAGCAATGGCAGAAGCGGCAGAGAGGTGTTCAAGTTGGATCTGGTCAAGGAGGAACAAAAGTGAACTTCATAAGGCTTAACTTTCCTACAAATATCAGGTGTCCCTGTGTGGCTCAGTGGTTAGTGCGCGAGTCATTAAGTGGAAATGAGCATGTCCAGAAGGGCATGGGTTCGAATCCCAGTCATGGCTCATCCCAAGATGGGAAAAAAAAAAAAAAAAAAAAAAAAAAGCAGCAGGGACATCCGGAGTCATGAACCGGGTGTGGCCCAACCCCCCTAGAGTGTCAGGAGATAAGGGCCGAAACACTCGCTTGAAGGGGGCTTCTCTTCTGAGGACTCTCTGCTGCCACGCTCTCCACGTAAAATCAAAAGGAAAAGATGCTCCCAGGATTCACCGAAAGGGGGAGAGAATGATGAATCCATCGGTGCTCAACCAATCACGACTGCAAATCCCAAACGGACTACGAACATGGACCAAATGGAATATCCATGTGTCTGTGGAAAGCGTTTCGCTACCACCCGTGGCATGAAGATCCACAGAACAAAGATGGGATGTGTGAAGACTCATCTGAATGAGCAGCAGCGCACTGCATCAGCAGATAAGACGTCGGAAGACCAAGGCCAGGATTTAAACCACAGTGCCAAGGACATCCACGCTGTTGGTTCGGATGAGGAATTTGCACAGGCCCTCGATGCCAGGCGCCTGAAACTCAACAACCTGCCACGAGCAAACGAGACTGAAGATGGGGGAGAAACTGGATGCAAAAATCGTCCAAAGACTCGATGCACTGATAGGGAAAAGCACCCTGGAACACAAACTAGCCACATATGGGGACATTGTGTATGCCACATGTAGAGACGCCTATGGAGCAAAACTACCCAAAGAGAAAACACCTCCAAAGAAATCCAGACGCCAAGAAGAGATGGACAAGATCAGGGTCCAAAAGAAAAACCTCAAGAAGCAAATGAAGACTGCTCTGCCAGCTGAAAAACAAGGCTTGGAAAAAAACTCTGGGAAGACCTGAAAGCAAAACACAGCGCCCTCAGCAAAGCGGAATCTGCGAGGAAGAGGAAAAGCAAAAAGAAGAAGACACAAGAGCGTTTCTTCAGAGACCCCTTCCAGTTTGCCAGAACTCTGTTCGAGCAGCCAAAATCTGGGACCCTAAAGTGTGGACAAAGGAGTTCTTGAGCAGCATCTGAGAAAAACATACTCTGACTCACAGAGCAAAGCACCACTCGACATTCAAGGTCTGGTGTGGCCAACCAACCCTGAGGAACAGTTCAATGACAAGCCTCCAACGTTGGCGGAAATCAAGAAGGTGGTCGACAAAGCCAGAGCCAAATCATCACCAGGGCCAAACGGAATACCTTACCAGCTGTACAAGAAATGTCCCAAGGTGCTGGAGTGGCTCCACAGGCTGCTGCGATCAGCTTGGAGAAATCAGAAGAAGATCAGCGGCCAGTGGATGACGGCAGATGGTGGTGTACATCCCCAAAGAGCAAAACTCAAGTGACATCAGCCAGTTCAGGCCAATATCACTACTGAACGTCGAAGGAAAAATCTTCTCTCTGTCATGGCAGCAAGGCTGACCAAGTACCTCATGGAAAACAAGTACTTGGATGTGTCAGTCCAGAAAGGTGGCATTCCAGGCGTGGCTGGCTGTGTAGAACACGCCACAATGATCTGGGACGCAATCCAAAGAGCAAAAACAGAAAAGAGAGACCTGGACGTAGTGTGGCTCGACCTGGCAAACGCATATGGATCTGTACCCCATGAGATGATACAGTTGGCTCTTAAGATGTACCATGTGCCAAAGAACATCCGCGACATGCTCAAGAAGTACTTCAATGGCTTCTCAATGCGGTTCTCTACCAAGGAGTACACAACAGATTGGATCAACTTGGAAGTGGGCATTGCAATGGGCTGTGCAATTTCCCCAATACTGTTCGTGTTGGCAATGGAAGTCATCTTGAAAGCAGCAACAAGCAACGCAAGACAAACAAACAGACCTTGGCGATGGATACAAGATGCCCCCCCTCTCAAGGCTTCATGGATGACACTACAGTGATTTCATCCAGAGAAGACGAGAGACACGTCACGTGCTGGAGAGGCTGGACGACATAGTTGCCTCATCCAGAATGAAGTTCAAGCCAAAGAAATCACGGAGTCTCTCACTGAGGAAAGGAAAAGTGGCCGAATCTGTGGTCTTCAGTGTTGCCAACCAGACCATTCCAACAGTAACAGAAGAGCCAGTCAAGAGCCTTGGAAGATGGTATGATGATACGCTGAAAGACACACAAAGAGCAAAAGAAACCAAACAGATGTCGGAAGAAGGCTTGGAGACCATTGACCAGTGTGGGCTCCCTGGCAAATACAAGGTCTGGTGTCTGCAGTTCATGCTGATACCAAAGCTCCTATGGCCTCTGATGATATACGACATCTGCACCAGCAGTAGTGGAGGCAATGGAATCCAAAATCAACAAGTTCACAAGGAAATGGCTTGGTGTCCCACCCTGTCTGACTGACATAGCGCTATACTGTCGCCAAGCAAAGCTGAAACTACCACTGAAATCCATCCTGGAGGAATATAAAGCAGGGAAGATCAGACTTCAAAGCATGCTGGAGGACTCAGGAGACAAGGTGGTTGAAGCAAATCAAGCCCCAGCTGAAGACAGGCAGAAAATGGAAAGTTCAAGAGGCGATGGATTCTGCAAAAGAAAGTCTCAAGATCAGGAAATAACAGGACACACACAGACCAACAGACAAGGACTGGGGGTGACCAAAACTGAATGGTGGTCAAAGGCCAAAGGAAAAAGCCAAAAGAGACATGATGATTCAGGAGATGAGAAAAGAAGAAGACCAACAAAAAGACTCCAAAAAAGCAGTCCAGCAGAGCCAGCAAGGGCAATGGACAACGTGGGAGAATGCACTCAAAGAAGTCTCACTTGGAATGACATTTGGCACATGGCCCCTCTCAGGATCAGCTTCATTCTCAGATCTGCATATGACCTTCTGCCTTCAAATGCAAACCTGGTGAAGTGGGGAAAAAAAGAGACGATCCTTCATGCCCCCTTTGCCATGAAAAACAAACAGTGGAGCATGTCCTAAGCTCATGTAAAGTAGCCCTGGCTCAAGGAAGGTACACATGGAGGCACAACCAAGTGCTCAAAGAGATTGTACAAGTAGTCTGGGCTAGTACCAACACCACAAAAGGGAAATCAGGGACTCCAAAAGCACCCGCAACATTCTTCACGGCAGGAGGCAGCAGCGAATCATGGCCAAGAACAACAGTGCCACTCGGAACATGCAGGCAGAGTCTGCTGGACGGGGCAGATGACTGGGAGTGCACAGCAGACCTCCCAGAATGGAATAGTCACCCAGAGATTATCAGCAAGAGTGGCATGAGACCAGACATAGTATTACACTCTCAGTCAACCAAGCAGCTGATCATGATCGAGCTCACGGTGCCATATGAGAACAGAATGGAGGCAGCAGCTCAGATCTACAAGACTGAAAAGTATGCTGATCTGGCAAACAGCCTGAGGAGAGAAGGCTATCAGGTCAAAGTCCTCACTGCAGAAATGGGAGCTAGGGGGTTTGTGGGAAACGTCTGCATACAGCCTCATGAAACAGCTCTCAGTTGCAGGGAGGGAAAAAAAACCAAAGCCTGAAAGCAATGGCAGAAGCGGCAGAGAGGTGTTCAAGTTGGATCTGGTCAAGAAAAGTGAACTTCATAAGGCTTAACTTTCCTACAAATATCAGGTGTCCCTGTGGCTCAGTGGTTAGTGCGCGAGTCATTAGTGGAAATGAGCATGTCCAGAAGGGCATGGGTTCGAATCCCAGTCATGGCTCATCCCAAGATGGGAAAAAAAAAGGGGCAGCAGAGGGACATCCGGAGTCATGAACCGGGTGTGGCCCAACCCCCTAGAGGTTACAAAATATCTTGGCATATATTTCACCACCCGTCTTAGTTTTTTCACCTGCCTATGAGAACCTTGCAAGCAGAGCAAAACTTGCGTTACTATGCATCTTGAGAAACATTGTATATGCTTAATAATAACTCTTTGGCTGTGTTCTTAAACTTTTTGATGCTCAGGTCCAACCAATTGTTCAATATGGAGCAGAGATATGGGGTATGGATACAGTTGTTAATAAAAAGAAAAAAAGTTCACCTGTTTGCTTTAAAAAGATTCTTGGGAGTGCAGCCTAAAGCGCGAAATGATTTTGTATATGTGGACACAGATCGATATCCCAGGTAAATCCATTCTTATTGCGATGTATTAGTTACTGGTTGAAAATTCTGCGTATGGATGAGAAAAAATTACCCATTAAGGCGTATAAAAAATGTTGCTTAGTTTAGAATTAAGAGGTAAGAAATGTTCGGCATCTGACATTCGAGAATTTTTGCATCAAAATGGGTTTGGGTTCGTCTGTACAATCAAGGTGTGGAAAATATCATAGACTTTTAAAAGAAGATGGCAAAAAATAGGAGGAACACGTTCAAAATAGTGACAGGTTATGCTTTCTATAGAACATTTAAAAATCGTCTAAAAATTGTGAAGCGTATCTTTTGCTTGACATTGATAGACATTTGAATAACTACATGGCAAGAATGAGATTTGGAATAGCCAATTTATTCGCACAGAAGCATCAGTATACTAAACTAATGTTGATGACACTGCTATATGTGTCCGTTGTGTAAGAATATCAAAGAGGATGAACAACATTTTTTGCTGTGCTGCCCTGCCTTCCAAAATTTGCGAAATGATTTCATCCAACGTCCCACCCCCCCCCATCTATCTATATTAAAAAAAAAAGCTCATGTCTGTTTAAGTTGTATTGCTCATGGCAAATCAAAACGAAATTATATTGAAACATGTTTGCATATATTTGTATAAAGCATTCAAAAGACGCACTGTACCACTCAGTTAAAGTATTCTTGGATTACCCAGTCAGGATGGATTAATGCCCAACTGTCATGTCCTGTTGTGCAATTGTCTAATTATTCACTGTTTATTCAAAAGCGTATTGTCCATGTGATGTACCCCCTTCAGAAGGCGCCATGGCCTATACTGAATAAACTTCCGCTTCCGCTTCTCTCTCAGACACAACTACCAGGTTCACGATCGTGTATTTCTGGCACTTTTTAGTTCCACAATTAAGATCACCGCACACGATAGGTTTTGAAGTTACGTGTCTTTTCATTTCACATGTTCTCTATTAACAAAGCATGTTTCGTGAAATTGGTATAGGAACCCAATAAACGGCATCGCTGGCCAACGGGTACCCTTCACTCCAAAATCAAGTTGCACAGAACACTGAATCGGTCCGTTTCAAATTCTCAACATAGTAACAGCTTTGTTTCATATCGATTTATTCCAAGCAGGCTCGACCTGCGGGATTTCTGACTGGCGACTGAAAGGAAGAGGGATCAAAACCCAGGCAGCTGGATCTCAGGGGAATTAAATATTGTGGACAACGTTGGACAATCGGCGGTGGAGTGCGCCTGCTCCAACCTGATATTTCACCGTGGGGGCATTTTTCATGTGCGACATGCCTTCAGTGAAACAGTTTTGAAATATCCAATTGCTCTAAAAGAAAAACGTTTGCCTCTTCGGAAAACGTGTCTTAATGTGAGACATAGTCATGTGGTCTAGAACAAAATCTACGTCATCTCGCTGCTCTTACTGCAGATATAACTGTTTCTACGGGCAAGACTAAGAGAAATTAAAAAGCTGATTCTCTGACGCGCCAAGACGTACTTAAAGTAACAAATTAGACGATTCAGTACACGCTAACAGTAATATCTGTTAGGCTTACAATAGATATTCCAGATTTTTTTTTGTTTTTGGTTTGTTTGTTTTTTTGCAATGCAAGATTGTATGGTAGAAGAGAAGGAAAGAAAACCACATGAAAACCAGAAGACAGTAACTACATAACGCAGTCCACTCCTCCCTCCCCTCCCCCCCCCCCCCCACACACACACACACACACACACACACACACACACACGCGCGCGCGCGCGCGCGCGCGACGCACACATTCACACACACACACACACATGTCACTGTATGCAATGAAAAGATGCATACAGACTGACGAGCACGCATTTGTAATGTGTGTCCACTATCTTCTGTTTAAACCGCATTGTTGACAGGAAAAATTGGTCAAAACGAGTCTTATAACCATGACATTCTTAGCCACATTTGTCAGGGGTACCTACGAGTAAGTGTTTCCCCTTCCTAATCAGATTTCACTTTCTTTTCTTACTTTCTGAAATGCATTTCAGTGGTGTTGTCATAGGTATATTTCTTTCGGATTACGTAGATACAAGCAGTCTTTACTGAAATCAAATTGATAACAAAATCTGAAATCCATCCAAGATTTTCAAATGAAAACTATTTATGAGTCAAGCCAAAAAAAAAAAAAATAAATCCTTTCTGCACGACATTACTTTTGGTCCACTGGCTTCCTCTCATCCATGAATGGCGGTCCATGGAACAATTCCAGAACAAAGGTTGGACCACACGACCGTTCCACAACAAATGCACGTGGTTTTAAAGCATGTCAAGATGACGGAAAAGCGTCAGTCTGACAAAGCTTTAGATATCTTTTGTTGATCAGTCTTCTTGCAGAGCTTTCCGCTGGAACCAACAAAACTCGGTGCTCCTGAGTTATCCTCAAGTTTTGTTTTTATCAATCTGATGGTTTCAAACATTTCCCCATTTGAGCACCGGGGCAAATTTCTCGGCATCATGTCTTTTATACTTTTTTTTCCTTCTTGAAAGCACAGGAACTTATTCAAAAACACACAGAGGCACACATTAACGAGCTAATAATACTTAAATGTTCAAAACGTATTCAAAACAACAAAGCAGGAATGAAGGGATCAATACTTCACACTCACAGGAATATGATCATATATCAACAAAACTGACACAAATTTAGGAAGGTGCTATTATTTTGATGCATGATAAGAACTTAATCAAAACAACGAAATACGAATAAAAGATCGGTTACTTGATAGTTGCATAGTTCCGTTGAATAAACCAAAACACACTTTAATTGGAGCATCTCGATGGCTATCGGTTTTCCTTCTTTTTTTTTCTTCTTTTTTTTTTTTTTGCCTCTCTTTTTCTTTTTTCATTTCCTTTTGTTTTTCTATAGCTGTACGTCACCTTCATAGTTCATCGACTAATACTCTGTCGTTTTCCATCCATAAGATTTTCAACGTGCGTGACCCTTTTTTGACCCCACCATGATGGTAGGGTCGAGTTTGAGGTCTGCAAGACACCAGTGTGTGTGTGGGTTTTTTTTTTTTCTTTTTTTCATTTTTCTGTTTTCTTTCTATCTTTCTTTTCTTTTCTTTCTTCTGTCTTCCATCCCATCAAAGCCTTTTCTCCTCCACAGGATCCAATGGATGTAGTGTGCGCACAAAGTTTTGGTTGCTATCTTTCGTGCGTTCACACGCAGATCCTTGTTGTTTAAAATCTCTAATGACTGTATTGCGAAGGGGAATGAGGGAAGGGAGGGAGGGTGAGGGGGGGCGTGATTCTGACTGGATACTGACTCCGACTCCTCTAACCTGGCTGTTTCAAACGGGGAATGGAACCCAGAACTCTTTGATCAAGAGAGCATTGCTTCGTCCACTACTACGCCAGTCACGCCCAGTGACAACACTGCTTTTGCCTCAAGTTACCAGAACCAAAGTGGATGCCATAAGACACAAGAAGGAATAGATTGGAAAACTCTCTGCTCCAAAGTTGGAACATGTGTGTGTGTGTGGTGTTATATCAATTGTTGTCACTAAAAGAAGGGTGGAGAGGGAGAGATAACGTAGGTTTTGGGTTGCT